>RQTK01000087.1:485013-540357 GCA_003991915.1 Elysia chlorotica
GTTAATGCATTAGAAACAATGATTGACTCATGAGATTGAAAAACCCATCTTTGTATGTGCTTTGTGTTTTGTAATAATTACTTTTGCTGACATTTTTAAAGACAACCACAACAAATGATACAAAAAAATGATTGTAAATTGATGCTGTGGAATCTTTCAAGTTGTTTATTAAATAATTTTAGAGAGATAAAAGCTTGAGCTTCGTGTTATGATTCTTTTGTCAGCGGTTTTTGTCTGAATTCTGTTTAGGTCTTGATCCTGATGCTAACCCCGATGATGAGGAAGAGAAGCAGAGGTTGATAGCACAAGTTTTGGAGAGACAGAACACTTTGGATGGTGAGAATATATCTTATTATAATTTGCAAGAACGTCCTGTCGCTATGAGGGATAGATACCTGCTGTAAACTCAGTTCGTTGTATCAGTGCTTCACTCCTTTTGTCAAAGTGAAGAAAGAAAGGTTACCTTTCCAAACATGGACTAGAGTTACATCTACAAATACCTCAATTATTTTCTCAGACCTTCCGTGTCTACCATGGCAATTTTTGTTTTTATGAATTTTGGCATGTTCACAAAAACTCTCTCACTGGAATAACATTGAATTCAGAGCAAATTATGTACATTCTTATAGTATTTTTGGAAATATTGAAAACCCTAATCAATAATATATAATGAGAATAATAATGAGAAGTTCAAGAATAAATCTGCTCTAAACCTATTCCCAACATTCAAAAGCAATGAATGGATGTTGAATAGTAAACATCTCATTCTGGCTTCACAAACTTGCAACAATAGTTTTGCCAGTAAGCCCAGTGCACTCAGCCCTGTACCCTTTCACCGTCACTGACATTAGTGATAACCCCATCCTTCCCTAGATGCACCTAACTCTTGGTATTCGATTGTATTATCAAAGTAAACAAAGCTGCCTAATGCAATGCTAGAAAGTGGAACAGCCAAGCCTATCCTTAAAACTGTTTTATAATCTCTATATATCTGGGTCTATCCAATAAAATAAAACAGTTAAGTTTTATTCTCTTGCATCATTCTCTCACAAAACTTGTTAATTTAATTTTAAGGTATTGCTTGAAACTTGCCAATAGTAATACAAAAAAACAACAACAAGAAGACTCATGGTATCATGTATATGTAAAACTAGATCTAGATCTTGATAGAGTCCATAGCCTCTCTACAAACGACATTGTAGATTAAAAGGGGGTACACGAAAAAACATGGGAGAATGATGAGGACACAATTTTCCTCTTGCTATAAAATCCTCTTTGTGTCTTATTTTGGGAATAACTAGAAGTATAACAAGAGTATTAAGAAAAACAAGAAATATCATTATTACCGAGTTTTCTGTGTATTTTGAAGGGCATTACCAGAGAGTTATTTCAATGTGATCCAATCTGAGTTCTTTTTTTTTTTATCTCAAGCTATCAGTTGTGTTGTAGAGTCGGTATTGCTCTGGACTTAAGAGCAGAGGTCTGGTGTTTGAATCCTCACAGATGCCTCTTTCTCTAGCTCTGTATAGGATTCCTGGGAAATGTAGCAGACAAAACTATTTACAGTAAAGATTACTTTGTCAAACTTATTTTTCACTGAGTATTGAATATTGTTATTTCTAATTGTTATTCTCTTTGTTGTTTGTTTCAGACTTGTCATCGCGTGTGGACTCTGTGAAGGTGGAAAACTTGAAGCTGAAGTCGGAGAACCAAGTGTTAGGCCAGTACATTGAAAACCTGATGGCGGCAAGCAGTGTCTTTCAGTCAGCGTCACCCAAAGCCAAGAAAAAATAGACACGGCCTGTTTTGTCTTTTTTGGTCTTTATCTGTACAACTTTTTTTCCCCAAAGGCCATGTACAGCTTTTGTGCAATAGAAATGAAAGCCTTGTTCATATGATGTTGCTTGTCTCTTAAATATTTTTTTTTCATGCAAGTCAAGATATTGCTACCTATTATTAGATTAAGTTAGGTGAGCAAATGATTTTTTGAAGTCTGCAGTATAAATTTTTCATCGATCTTCAGATGCAAATGAATAAGTTAGGTCACCATCATGTCTGCAATAACTTTTACTTTACTTCATGATATCCGATTCACAGCTAAATGGTTGGCGATTCTTGAAAATTTACTTGCAGTTGTATATGGCATTTCCTTTTTTTTTTGTTACCAACTCTAAAGTTCAGGACTGGGGCAAAATCAGTGTTGGTTAAGAAGTTGATGCTCAGCATTTTAAAGATGGAAGCAACAGATATTTTGTTAGGATGAGTTATCATGGTTACTATGGTAAAGTCATATTTTCAACAACAACAACAAACAGACAGACATGTATGTATAATCATACATGTGTATATTTTTTTTTAACGACCACATTATTTGTTGATGTTGCAGGACAATGAAAATTCAAGAAATGGTAAGCAGATAGCATTGGACTTTTAAATTGCACCATTCCATTCAATTCAAAAATATTAATAAGTGACTTACTTAAATTGGATACAAACTGAAATCCCTAAAGGAGCAGTCCTGTCCATGGACAAAATGTCCATCAACATAGTCAAGAGACTGGTGTAGTGAAATTATAAAACTTAAAACTTGGCAATGATGAACCTTCACAAACACGGAGGTTTTGAAAATAAAATGAACATTTTTCTCTTTATTGTGGCTTTGTTTGAAAGTTAACAGAATGTCTAGCCCAAAAATATGTTTACAATGGGCAAATTGACTGTTTGATACATGTAGAAACTTATATCAATTATCATGTGTTTTTTTTTTCTTCTTAAATTTAATCTTTGTTATCAAATCCTTTCTCAAATATCTATTGACTATTGTTAATCCAATAAATTCCTTTTTCCTTATCTCTTCTTTTTTCTAGTCCTTTTTTTAATGGAAAGTTACATTATTCTTGCCCCTATTAGTCTTAGTAAAATGGATAGAGTTAAAGTGGTAGTGTTTAAAGAATACACTCTGATGATTCAGGTTTAATCATTAAAAAAAAATAAAGGACATACAAGGGGCTGTGTTATAAATGGATACTGTGCTGTGATAAGTCAAATTGGAAGTCAAACTAATTTTACCTTTCAATTTTATCTGATCTTAATTATGTCATGATAGCTTGTTATTGTAAATATTTGATTTGTTGTTTTTCTATCTATAAATTTCTAATTAAAAAGAACATTCATGTAGAAAAAATGTAGTGTTTTTTTCCTTGCTTCACTATCATACACTGTCAAAGAAAAAAATAGGAAAGGAATCTCTAGTAAATCAGTCAGTTTTATAAATTTACATTTTGTGAGAAGTTTGTCAAGTCTTATCGGTGTATTAGTTTTTGTAAAGAATAATTTACTAATGAGTGAATTTCTGAAAAGTCTTTTTTATTGTTTTTTTTTTAAATATTGTTCTTTAATATTTCTTTAGTAAACATTGCTTTGCAAAGATACAGAGAAAGTTTTCTGGATAATGATCTATGTATTTTACTTTTTCCTTTATTTTTATTTTTTTTTAATTAAACCCTTCAAAGTGGAATCTCACAACACTCAATCACTCAATGAAAGATCTGCTAGTCCCCTTTTATTACCTTGCGGAAAAAGGCCATACAATAGAAAAAATGCTTTAGGTTCTTTGCTTAAATCTTGTGTTATTATTCCTCGCTTGAATCTGAAGAAGCTTTAACAAGTTTGAAGTAACAACCTATACAACATCCGCTTTTGCTATTATTTTATGTATTTGGTGTGTATGAATTGAGTGGATAAAATTGTGATCTGCATGCTTTTATTGCTTGTCAAACAATATTTCATATGTAGAGGGGCAAAGAGGTTGCCCCAGCTACAGTTTGATCATATACAGGTTATATCATGGCTTCAATTCAATCTTTACAAGATTTTAAGGCAGGTCTTCAGTTACAAGTTGAGCAATTTACTTTTTTGTTTCCAGGCAGGTACTGCTTATTTTGTTAAACTTCAACTAGCTCAGATTGGTGAACATGTTTGTGCAAAAATAAGTGTTCCATTTTGCTTCTATAAATTGCCATGCAATTCTGAGAAGACACTGGTTTATCTAAAAATAAAAGTATTAAATTTGATGCTATTATGCATGGACTAGTTTGAGTTAACTAATTAATGGAATGTATTTTACTCTATACTTTTGCACTGTGTCTGCATTTTATTTATTTTTTTAGATGAATTTAACTCTATCAAAATGGTACTTCATGGAAGCTGACAGGGTGATCAGGAATACTTCAGTTCAATCAGGTCACGTCTTAACGGTCTAACATTAACCTACTTATGAGAATCTTAGAAGCAATGGGGATTGTACCTGTTATACAGAAAGGACTCTGGAATGTGGAGAAAGTACAAGTCATAGCTCGTCTCTTTTATAAACATGATGTACATATTTGACTTATATTTTTTTCCTGTGTATATTTTCATGTTTAGTATTAAATTTATATGTAATAAATTTTACAATTTGCTGCCTAATCATGTGTGTTGGCTTTCTTTACTTTCCATCTTTTTGGGGGGAAGGGGGGTGGCATATTCATTTTGCAACACATTTTTTCCTTTGTTTTTTAACAATTGGAGTGGTTAGACCTGCCTGGTGTATTGTAAAGTCAATTTGATATTGATTATCAGAAAGCGAAAATTGAAACATTAATATTAGGTTATTAGCGAAAATTGAAACATTAATATTAGGATATTCTCCTAACGAAATTGTAAGACTCAGTGTAGGATCAGGAAGTGTAAAGGGGCATGATTATCAAGGATATAAAGGATAGTACCTTGACTATGCTACACTTAAACTCAAGTTTCAGAATTTCAGGCTACCAGAATTTTTTTCAATGTAAATGACTAAATCTATCAATCATTATAGTATTTATACTTTGCACATTTAAGCGGCAACAGGTAAATTAGCATACAACTATGTTCATTTAAATTAGATTTAGATAAACAACTTGGGGAAAGCTAAGTGTTTTTTTTTTCAGCCAGTGCCTTGGAAATATATTATATGAAGCCATATTACCTTTTTAAAAAAAAAAGTTTAAATCAGCAGATTTGAGTTTGACAGTCAAAAATGTTCTTTCCACATCCATAGGTGTACAGATTTGTATAATAAAATTGATAGTACATCTGCACACAAAACAAAATGACAGTTCTCTGATGAAGTCCACTTGGAAAAGGTAAAAAAAAACATTTAAATTGCCCATATACTGTACATTTTATTCACTTTACACATTTTTTACAAACAAAACAATGTCCACATTTAATTAATTGGAAAAGCTGTATCACAGACATTCGATTTTGAAATATTTCATTCATCTTTTCTGCAAAATATCTTTTACGGTATCTGAAGCATACAAAGGATTCATACTATGTGTGATTCACCAATCAATTTTACACAACCTTAAATAGGTTTACAGAAGAACGGAAAAAAATTGAATCATACATTAGAGTAAGCAACGCATCAAAACTTCACAATTTCATCTTAATTTAAGACTTAAAATGTTTGTGTGGCCCTTTGTTAATTTGTTTTCCATAATAAAGTAATAATATTGATTCATAAACACCCTGTGACTGTCCTGTTCTTTGCAGTGGCACACACAAAAACAAAGCTGATATTAAGTGTTTAAAGTAAAAGCGAGCACGAATGGTTCACGGCTATAGCAAAATCTTCGAATGGGATCCCCTTGGAGAACTAAGAAGCCTCAATTGAGTGATTTTGTTCCTAAACATCCAACTTCAGCAGCAAGACCATTCTTGAACAAGTCCCAATACTGATGTCTGATAATTTTAAGGTACTGCCAGACAGACGGTGTGGCATACATGTTACAGATACACAACAATCAGTTAGGGACAAAATTGGACAAATATTTTTTTTTCTGATCATGGGTTTGAACCAGGGCTCCCGATAAAAAGACAAACACTAGGGCAACTGCACTAGTTTGCACTCCTAAGAAGCCACTTCTTGTTACAATAACATTTTAAGTGGTGAATTTACCACAAAGTTCGTTAAAGACTGGCTGCACACGCTATTAACAGTTAAATTCATAATTTTAAAAGTTAACATTAAATGCAAAAACAAAAGGACGGGGAATTTGAATTAAACAACACTTGTAATTGAAAACAGTTTACGTCAAAGTTAAAAATAGGCCCTATATATAAAAATAAGTTGTGTTAACATTAATGCTTTTAGTCAAAAGGAGAAAGAAAAACAATAAGGAAAGTGTGTGTAAGTGAAGAGTATTTTTCCACAGCTATAATTTGAAAGTACTTTTCATTTTACAGCTAGCTAAATTGACAATGTCTTCCACATCAGAATGTTGCTAAAACTCTTACCAAACAAATCGGAAAAGCTTTAAAATTAAATATATCAGCATGTTGCTAAAATTCTTACTAAACAAATCATAGAAAAGCTTTAAAATTAAATATTTATTTGCTATTCTAAATTGAAGACATGAAGACAAGAAAAAAGGAAAACATCTTTCAAAATAATTCAAGAAAATCCCTTTAAAGAAGCCGTGTCTCAATGTGTCATACATGTAGTTGGAAAAAAACTACTTTAAGATATTTCCTTTTCAAATGTCTTTTGAATGTATGTATATATAAATTTTATACACTATATAGCTGTCTTGCCTTCAGGGATTATTTTGATTTAGCAACAGTAATTTATTACGGAAAAAGTAGTTACACATCTTGGGGTATATTTAGTTAATGGGTTTCAGCTTTTCATGTCTAGATCTTTCACTATTTCATTTATTTATTTAATTTTTTTTTTTTTACTGAAATTGAATATAAACCATGGATATGGTTTAACAATTTCAAATTTTGGATCTAATGCAACAGTGAAAAAAAAATTACTAGTGTATAGTACCAACGGCACGGCACCACACCAACCCCAATTATTATTAGAAAATAAAGGACAGAAAGTCATATTTTTTATACAGCGATGTATTTTACATGTAGCTATGCCACCTAAAAATCCATTTAAGGCAGTGTTCACTGCAATCCGTCCTTCAATATGTGTACAGCACTTGTGTAAGCCATACCTTTCTTTACTCGTACAAATATGAGGTTTTAAATTGTCTTTCTTTTATTTCACTAAGTAATATCAGCCATGGCTGAATTGAACTTAGCTCTTTATAAAAATTAATTATTAAGTCGTTTGGGTTGGGGGGGCTTAGGTTGTTTTTAAATTAATCTCCTCTTATTTTAAATGTATGGCTATACTAGTGCATGTTTGGAGACAAGTTTTGGGGGAAAAAACTGAACTGGAATCTAAAACAGTGTATAAAAATTTTCAAAGGCGAAATATGAATAGCTGGTGACACACATTCCTTGAAATTTGAATAAAAATGTATGGCATACAATGATACAAATTTTTCTGCCCTACTAATAAAATGTATTGGTTAACTAAACAATTATCCTCGTTATCCCCATAGGGTTACAGCTGCACACACAAAGAAGCATAAGTAAAAGTTTACATGTCTAAAAATATAAAATTCTCCCAAATACTGCAGATAACCAGTGAAATTTCCTTCATTTGAATAACCCTTGCCCGACCGTATCATCTAACTTTTGTCCCTATTGCACAAAACAGGAAAGAAAAATTAAATAAACAGCCCTGAATAAATTCATTGGCATTGTAAAACACTGTTGCATCTGGACTGGCATTATAAATATTGTGACTACTAATTTACTTAATTATGTTCTGCAAAGCAATGAAAATATTGAAAACAAACATACGCCAATTTAACTAAAATAACTAATATCTAAAACATTTGCTTTTAGAAGAAAAAAATTACTAACACAAAACTAATTTTTATTGAAACATAACCTTGCAGTACACCAATAAAACTAAACCTAATGGTTATAGCATATGTTGCTAAATGTGTGTATCTTATATTCTTTTCTTTATTATTGACTAGCTGTTACAGTTGAATAGCTAATTTATGAAATAGAGGACATTATAAAAGAATATTAAGAGAATTTAAAAACATAATATACCATTCAGATTCTCCGTGGTATGAAATATCAAATTGTGAGTATAACAGCGGGGATAAGTTTTAACAATTCACCCTTAGAGCATTCATGTTCATTATAATTCAGCATGTTAATTGTTTATAGCTATAAATGACACATTTATAAATACCCAAACTCGAGGATATTTTATTGATTAATCACAAAATGAAGAGAATGAAATTTAATATAAAAACCTATTTTATGTTATGGTTGTTTGATTATTTTATTTTAAATTAAGCTGTGATTTTTATAATCTAGTGTTATGCATAATGTTCCATGCTTTTAATTTACTAATTTTGATGCCTTTATCTGTTCCAAACAAAAAAAGAGTCTTCAGCACTTAAAAATTTAACAGAAAATTGTCAGATGAGATTGCGGCACACAAAAAGCCCATAAAAAAGGGCCAAAAACTAGGACGCAGGATTGATCTACGGACGGACCACGGCACATAGGCGGATCCACGGACAATCCATGGCCTATTCGCTGATCTATGGAAAATCTGTGGATCCAGGGATGAGTGGCAGCCCTGACTTTAAAACTTGTATTTGTAGTGGGACTGCCAATATGTTAATCATAAAGTAATGAACAGAGTAAATAAAATAAATCTGAGATTAGAAAGGAGGCTAATTTTTAGATTAAACTATGGAGTATTTCCTCATCATATACTTGGACATACACCAGTGGTCTCACAAAGAAAAAACTCTTTGGATTTCACTTTCTTTTCAATTTAAGTTTAAATTCCAGAAATATCAGTGAAGATAAGTTTTTTTTTTAACAATTACATTATAAGAGTGACTGTAAGATGGTGCCTTTCTATCACATTGAATGAAAAAGGTCCTTTCTACACTCAAATGCAAAAAAAACAAAAAACATTCAGACAATGCTTACTTAGTGAAGTTCCATGTGTGTGACCAACTATGCTTGCAGATACTGAAGCTATAGCAAAAACTGGCCTAAATTTGTGTGTAGAAATTTCATCAAATGTGTGCTCAGCATTTGAAACACAGTTTAAAAACAAAAGTGATTCGCTATCGTTCATATGCACTGTCATGTCACATTTCAATTATAAATTACACTCATTTCCAGGCTCATCTCACAATCACACACACTTACAGGTCCAATTAAGTTTTAGGGAAAATCATAACTTATACAATTGCAACTGTTTAAAACGAAAAACAAAACCAGTCTTTAAACTACAGCAATCTATAGTTACTTTCAGAATTTTCATAATACAGACCATATGAAACCAATTCATTCAACTTGAAGTTAAATATTTAATACCTCAACTTAAATAGAACACAGAAAAAAAAACTATTTCCATTTCATTCAATTTGTCCAATTAGTACAATGCCCATGGAGACAAAAAAAAGTGTTTGTAACAATGTCTAGCTAAGTTGGCCAGGGTCAGGACAAGGTCAGCTTGGGAGGCTTGACCACGACTTCCCTGCTCCGTAGCCTGGTGCTGGGGCTACTCGCGTCCTCCACGATCTGGCTCCTGGTGACCCGCTTGGTCGGCGTGTTCTCCTCCTCGTCCTCCTCGTAGTCGCCGCGCCCGGACTGGAGCTTGCCGAGCCGGCTGGAGGCCACACTCGTGATGCTCGACACGGGCGACGGAGAGCGGTAGCTCTGGGCACCGTCCAGGTGGTCCTCGCTCAGCTTCGAACTGTCACACTTCGACGCAGAGTTCACGATTGCGGAAAGGTCCGTGCTATCCCCCGCACTCCCTATATTTTCAAACGAAAGCTGCCTTTTGAGTCCAGGCCTCTGAAGTTTCTCTGCACCCCCGAATACAGAGTCTGTGCTGGCTGAGTGAGTAGATGATAGTTCACCGTTTGCTTCCAAGCCATCCAGAGGACTGTTGTGGTCTTTCTGTCGATCGGACAGAGAAGAGTTTTGAGATCTTCTTGGTATGCGGTAAGTGTTGAGGCTACCACGGGGGGAGGTGTGTGCTCCGAATATGATGTTTTTAGGGAGGGATGGAGACTTTATCGGTGAAACAGGAGACCCCAAGTTGTCCCCTTGAGTACTGTTGACCACCGAGGAGGACTTGTTTACCGACAGAGGACTGAGGTCTGATCTGGCTAGGGGTAAAGACAACCGCTTGGCGTTTGAATCATGAACAATATTTGGTTTAGAAAACACATTCTCGCAGCTGTTGGTACGTTTTACAAACTTATCCAGGGTGGGTTGGTTGCTGTCTATAGTACGCCAGCGCTTGCGACCTTTGATAGAGGAAGCCAACTTTTCTCCGATCCTCTTACGCAAACTGCTCTCCACTATTAGTTTATTTGGGTCAAGAAGCAGCTTGTTAAGTTCTGGCTTATCAGGCAAAGGAGACTTTAGCTTTATACCCCTGCGAGAGACACCATTACTCCTCAGAGAGTGTGTTACACACCTGTTCTGTGTGGTATTTCTTTCGCTCTCTGCAATGCTTTTTTCCTCAGATTCGTCTTTGCCATTCTCCTCCTCCTCATCGTCTCCATCATCAGTTTCATCTGAATGCAGTTGGCGCCTGGTACGAAGGCGCCGTGGACGGCGTAGTTTACTAGTTGGGGACACTTTGGGGGACAGAGCTTCGGGGCGATAGTTTTCGTCAGAAGAATCCTCGACACTAGCTTGGTGAGAATGCTGTCGTCTTGTCTTTCTTTTCTCCGGAGGACTATCTGCCACGCCCATTGCTTCTGTCTCATCCGTTTTGTCCGTGTCCGTTGGCTCGTCTTTTACTTTTGGCAGTGATTTTTCATCCAGCTTGCTGTGCCGGGTTCTTAAACCACCGTCTCCCCACTTTGACTTTCGCTCTTTTTCCTCACTTATTTCAGAAAAGGCTGCTTTTTCAGAAATATGTTTATTTTCATTCTCTTCTAAATTCTTTGAAGAAAGTTCATTGTGTATACCATCACAAGAGCTGTTCTTTTCCCGCAGATCAGAGCAGGTCAAGTTTTTAAGGCCCTCAACTTTCTTCTCAATGTTTTGTCTATCAGGTTTCATTTCATCTATGTCAGGAACAACTTTTTCGTCATCATCCTTGATAACCTCATAGCTAACAACCCCTTTTAGAGGAGAAAGTTGTTTCTTTAGTCTTAATTTACTGGACAGCCTGCCTTTTGTCTCTGAATGACAACTCTCTTCCTTTTTTGGTGACCGCAGATCGTCCACAGATATTTGCTCCGTTCCCTTTACCTTTCTAGATCTGGGCAGCTCCTCATCACTATGTTTCGAACCCGACTGTTCAGATGGAGATGACAAAGGACTCTGGTGACGGTGGCGTCTCACTTTGCTAGGACTAGAAGAACTCTTGTCACTGCTCCTCACACTATCACTACTACGATCACGCCGAGACCGCTTCTTTTTGCTGCTTTTGGCCGACTTGGAGAAAGATGGGGGCGACTGAAAGTCACTATGTAACGAACTGTTGAACGATTCATTATCGTCAGGGTTTAAAGCTGATTCTGTATCTTTTGGGCCTGTGCTGAGCAACGCTTCATTAGAGAGGCTTTGTTTGGAGACCACTTTGTCTCCTTCAGTTTTGATGATGATGGGAGAGACACCAAGGTGACGATGGTGAGGGCTATCCAGAGAAGGACTTTTCCTTGGTCGCTTATGCTTGTGTGAGGACCTGCTGTGCTTGTGTCTCTTTGCTTTCTTATGGGATGAGTGTCGAGACCTTTTATCACGGGCGTCTTCTTCCGTTGGATTTATCACTGCGGAATCACCATCAATTTCAGAACCGACTTGCGTGGAAACAGGCGGCAGAGCAGAATCTTTTTTCTTTGAGTTTTCAGGCTTCACTGGGATAGTTAACTCTTGCTCGGTGCTGAATTGAGCAAACAAATTCATGCGTTCCTCTACAGGCAGCGCTACCTCAGTTTTCACCTCAGGAGATGCCATTTCAGAGTCAGAGTTCTCAACATCGATGTGTAGGGTGTCTGAGAGAGAATCCTGTTTCTCCCGTCGTTTCTGCATCACTGTCTTGGACTGCAGTAGGGAAGTCAGCTTCTTCTGTAGATCACTGGGAATCACATGCTTTTTGCTGGGTGAGTCAGGCTCCTCAACAATGGCTTTAGTATCACCTGGTCCCTCTGCCTCAGTTTTCTCCTCTATTTCCCTCAAGCTCACCTTTCCAAGTCGACTCTTTGATGATGTTTCTTCGTCGCCAGTATCATTGTTATCATCAGTCAAATGATTTGCCTCTTCAACCAGATTTACTGTCGTTTCTGAGACAACATCAACCTCCTCTTTGCTCTCATCTAGAATATCCTTTGGAGATTTGACAGATTTCGAATCCTTGGCCTTTACATTTCCACTCTCCTTCGTTTCTTTCTTTTTAGAACTTCCATCAGTGCTTGGCTGCTTTCTTTCTTCACCCCTCTTGACTGAAGCTTTCCCTCCTGCCTTTGCTTTCTCCTTCTCCTCTTCGTGATCTTTCGGTGTCTTGAGATTCTCCAGGGTAAAAAGATTTTCCCGAGGGGCTTTGATGCTGAGAGAAGCCCGTTGAGTGTGGTCGCTGTAAATGGAGCTAAATCGGGCCATCTGGCGCACACGCTCTGCATCTCTTGCACTGAGGTTCAAATCAGGATCTGTGAGAACTTGGAGCTGGGCCCGGAAAACAGACTCCTTCAAGTTGAACAGTTGGCGTTTCGTCTTCTCTCGCTTGCTGATCATGTAACACAGGTTGCGAGCCTATGAAAGGAAAGGGACAAAAAATTAATCAGAATTTGGAGGGACAGCAATTTCATCCTGATAAATTTTATAAGTTTGCTTTTGTGAGAAATACAGACATGAGCCACCTGCTAGATTGTCCAGGGTTGACAAAGTAGAAATGAAATTATAAACGACCTGGAACCATCCCCTCTGAAAACATTGCACAGCAACACGATCACAGAACAAGGTAACTTGCATCACCTTAATATGGAGAATTAAATATCGACACACAGACCTGCCAGCCTAAATTTTTTCCCAGAGTAATATTAGCTGCCAGGTGAATTTTTGCAACTTCATAGTAATCAACTGACGGAAAAATACACTTGTGGTGTGACTCCTTAAAACATATAAAAAGATATTGAATATGTTGTCTCCTTGACAAGAGTTGAGTTGAGTTGGTTTAACGTCCAACATCAGCACTATATAGGCTATATTGTGGACCGACTCAAGACTGACGTCTGACAATTTTATGTGCTGCCACACACGAGACAGGGCGGGAATACAATGACTCCTTTCTCAGCCGGTCATATTATACTGACACCGACCCAACCACTGCTTTTTACAAAGATAAAAAGTAAAAAAAAATGTATTATCTTCATGGTTATAACTAAGGATGATCACATGTCTCAGAGTCAAATTGAAAGAGGTTTGGAGGAGTGAAGATAATGAATTTAGTAAAACATTAATTAAAAGGCCACTAAGGGGTGAATTGCAAATGAAATAAAGTTTATGGTTATACAAATTGGAAAAGTTTTAAGAAATAGAAAGATATAATGCAGGAAAAAAATATTGTACTTGATCGATACTATGGAGATACCTGTGCAAGAAAGGACACTTTCTTTTTACAAACACTGTTATAGTATCTGTCATTGAGAGCCAAAGATAATAACAGTTAACTATGGAGAGCCTAATATATCAAAGAGAAAAGACATTTTAAATTGAACTCGAATAATGGATTTTTGCCTCAGTAACCGAGCTTTAATCTGGAGTAGAAAATCTAGATTGTGACATAAAGCTATCAGATGATCTTCTATTAGACTAAGTGTAAATCATTGAATGTCTGTCAGTGCTACATGACAAAGCCTTGAGATTGTCTTGAAAGATAGTTCCTCATTAGATTCTAAAAAAAATAATGTACATGTGTATGTGTTTTAAGAAAACGATAATAATTGAGACATTATATGCAATACCTTGGCGAATCTTTACTTCTTTGAACTTACAATAGTCAAGTACCAACAGTGATCAATACAAATTGATGCTTTGCAATGAAGACAGCAACTGCGCTCTACCCTTTTGAACACGACCCAAACGAAAAATTATTTAAGGACGCCAGTACACAAAAAAGTTTACTATCGATATACGTTATCGCCACTTCTTCAATGGTTCAAACTTTCTGCATTTGAAAAAGCAAGTGGACAGAATAATACATAAATGTTCTGTAACTTTAAATACTGTTTTTAAGTACATTGTGCCATGCCTGTTTTTAAAAATACCCCTAGTCAAGGTTCTAAGTTTAGAGCACTGTTGTATTTGCTATCCCTAGTGGTTATCAAAGGATGCTCATGATCTTACCCGCTCGAGGTCCTGGCGTAGGTGCACAAACATCTTCATCCTGGCCGTGAGGCTGTCCTTCTGCTGACGCTGCATCTGGTCCTCCTCCTCCATCTTCGGGGTGATCAGCGGCTTGTTGTTGTTAGCCTGCGGGGGAGTACAATGATCTTTGAAAGATGTCCGAAGTAGTTTACCTTTATATAGATAAGTTTGTTGGTCTAATCATAGTGACCCACAGATTATCTATTATTTCTTTATTATGGTTGTTTGTTTTCAAATTGTATTTTTGTCAGATTAGTTAAATCCACAACAGTTATAGTTTAAAATGTGGCAACATTCATTTATAGGTTGAGGATCTTGTCTGATGCTGATCTAATATATACATTGGCGTAATAAATTACAAACAAACCGTAATGCAGGCAGGTCTTAGTTACATTGCTTTTTTAATATACGGGAGTCAGTAAAAGAAAGCAGGATTTGCCTACAAGAGCCAAAAGTAGAATGTAAAGTATATCATAGCATACCATATAACCAAGCCATCTTATAAACTTTGTAAACCATTTTGAGTCATCTACTTACCTTCCTTTTCAATTTCCAGTATTCTGTGACAATATCCACAGCCTCCTCTGGGATGAAAAATTTTTGGGACACCTGATTCTGATCAACGAGAGTATAGAACTCTTCCTCTAGCTCTTTCAGTCTGGTAAGGGATTAGAAAGATGAGGAAATGTAATTATAAGAATATTTTAGACACTTTAAAATAAAAATTCAATTAAAAGAAAAGAAAAGACAGAAAAGAGTCTCAACCAGAAACATTTACTTTGTATATTTCAAGTTTTAAAGTAATCTGCATAAAACTATTTTGAGTCAAACATTTCCTGTCACTGGTAGAACTGAAATCACTGAAAAAAAAAGCATAATTATCTAATTTACAATTGAAGAAAGCATTTCTGAGAAAGTATCAAAGGACTTTCTGTATGAAATAATTTTTTTTTAATCCGGGGATATTTGTTTCAGTTATTGGATTAAGTCCTATGCAACACACGGTTTCCTTCTCTTTCAGAAAAACACCAATACCCCCATGATAATTTGATGAAACTAGACTTATGACTTCCTTGTATGACATTTAAGAAGTTTAATGTCCATTTTGTTTTAAAAAGTTTTTAAATGCCCTTCATTACTTAATTGTTTACAAAGTAACCTGTTAGACGAAAATCGTTCACAGTACAACAGTGTGAACCGTAATCTTTCTTCTATCTGACCTAGTCTTAACGGTGCTTATTATTCAAAAGGGTTGGTGGTTTTCTGCTTCATAGTTTGTCTGTTAAAAAATGTTGGCACTGTTAGTTTTTCACCAACCACTGAAACAAAATAATAGTGGGTTTCACCACACCACAAAATCACAGGTTTCTACTAACTTTAACAAAAAAAGAAAAATCTCTATCCACTAGCTTTTCACATTACTTAATTGTTGAGCAAGTAATCTGTTAGACGAAAATCGTTCACAGTACAACAGTGTGAACCGTAATCTTTCTTCTATCTGACCTAGTCTTAACGGTGCTTATTATTCAAAAGGGTTGGTGGTTTTCTGCTTCATAGTTTGTTAAAAAATGTTGGCACCTGTTAGTTTTTTCCCTACTCTGAAACAGTGGGTTTCACCACACCACAAAATCACAGGCTTCTACTAACTTTAACAAAAAAAGAAAAATCTCTATCCACTAGCTTTTCCAACTTACTTGTCCATACGTTTCTTGGCCATTTCGGCCTCTGAGATATCATTTTCCTCATCTTCTTGAGATTCCTCTTCTTTTTTAGGTGAGTCTGAATCAGATGCGTTTCTATTTTTGGAGTGCTTGGGACAGTATGCCTGTGGATATAAAAAGAGATTTTATTATGTGTCCATCCCTGTCAAAGTTCCTAAACAAACATTGAATTATAAACTGCAACTTTAAAAAAATAAAGATTACAATGATAAATGTCATTTAAACTGTTGTTGAATTTGATAAAAAAAAAAAAAAAGGGGGATATACACCATAAGGTCTTGATTTCTACTAGTAAGAGAAAAATAGAAAAAAAATATATTCTCAGAGAGCTTCAGGATGCATTGGAAAAAAAAACTTTGCATGGGTATTTCAATTCATATGCCTATTTCTAAATACCACAAAAAACAACCATCTTCTGATAATAGACTACAAGTTAAATATTTAAGGCTTTACGGTTCAACTAATATGATTTAAATTAGTCATTGTAATCAGTACTGTAATATTATTGGAAATATTTTTTTTAAATACAAGACACTACAAGTCTAAATTAATAGATAACACAATTATTAAAAAACAAAAAAGTAATCATACCCGTAAATGGATCCCATCAATATCATTAGAGTCGTCCACAATGGTACGCATATCAAGATTGTGGGCAAAGCCACAAGTCACGTGGAAGGCAGTCTTGCACTGTTTCACCGAGCATTGTATACAGGCACCAACTCTCTCTTTACATAAACAGCAAACTAAGGCCCATCGAGATGGCTGCAGGGACAGGTGATAGAAATGGAGCATTAAAATTTCAGACAGATTTGGAAAGAATGTTTGTTTTTCTTTTTTTTTATTTAAGCCAAGAATCATTCATCAATAAGGTGTAAGCAACTTTCTAAATTAATGTTACTTAAAAATAGAAGAAAAAGACAAACACAAGACAAATATTCATAAAAATCAAAGCAAATATCATTTATGAAGAAAACTTCAAATGCAATAGACCTGTTTAAAGAGTGTTTGAAAAAAAAAGCACCCAAAGTGATTCATGATAGTCCCTATGTTAAGAAAAGGGGGCGTTCCATTTTAGATGATTAATTATTAATATTACAAAATGTACAGAGCACTGACACTTACAAACCATGTTCATTTTTTAAATGTATATCCATTTTGGGGGGGGGTAATCAAATTATGTTACAATTTTCTGTAAATACAAAAAGTGGATTAGGTGTATCAATTATAATTCATTAAAGGATACAAGATAATAATAAAACACTTTGTCCCGATAGAGAAATGTACGTGACCATAATAAAAAATGATCAATGAGTAAAACATCAATTGATTATGTACCTACTTTCCCCAGTCATGATGTAAAAGAACCACTTGCATTGAATTGAACACCATACCACAAGTATAACTACATTTTATCCTGATATAATAAGCAAAGTTTTTGTGATGGTTTTTTTTTTCAGACTGGCCCGCCTTTCTGTTAAAACATCCCCTCTTAAAACTTTTCAAACAGTTGGCACATTGCGCTAACTTGGTTTCAACACAATTTCACATGACGTTGCTCACAGGTATGTTGGATATCTTGGTGATGGGCTCCATCTTCTCTGGGCAGCCAATGCTCACTTCTGGAATCCACAGAGCACAGCTGACGTGAGTCCATTTGGTGGCACTTCTGTCAGAGGGTGAAAGAAGGTGAAAGAAGAAATAAGACATTTTAAATTCAGTTTTCAAGGCATATCGAGGAAATTTCATGGCTGATGTTGATAGTGTTTAGGAAGCTACAGGTAATTCTAGAATTGGTGACAAAACAATTTTAAATTTTCAGTTTTAGCTTAAAGCAAAGAAGCATTTTTTTTTCTTTTTAACAGTGTTTTTTTAACTATTTAATAGGAGTGCTGTTGGTTACTGAAAATATCAAAAAACTTATTCCTAAGGACTATATAAGTGTATGTTAATAAGTCCAATTAAAAAAAGGATAAGTACAAAATACAAAAACTGACTTTGTGGGTTTCATGGCTCCCCCACGCTTGGGACAAAGCAAGCACATAGGCTTGATGCCTAGGGCACATATGCGGCACAGCCAAGTACCTTCAGGTATAGTCTGGATACCATAACAAGCCTGTGGGTACACCAATTACATAGGTAAAACAGCTGTTAGTAAATGATTCCCTCAACAAACAAAAAAATCGGAAGTGCAGATAAGAAATGATGTAGAAATTGTCCGTTAACATTATAAAAGACAAAAGAATTTAAAGAAAAAATACAATAAAACATGTGATAGCTCAAAATCAATTGTAATTAGTCTATGGTGATTGATACAAAATTGTAGGGGTTCTCTTAGAAGCTAGAAGTTTGGGTGCTAAAAATGTTTTTTCAATAACATAAAATTGTAATAACATTAAACAAAGCACACAAAAAAATAAAGTTCATATAAATTAATATATAAAAAGATAACTTGATTTTTTTAAAAGAAAGAAGGACATGAAAATGCAACAAGATCTTACCTGATGAACACAGATATCACAGCCATCGCAGAAAACCATTTCGTTTGTATCTTCACTTTCAAGCTATAGAAAGAAAAAACAAAAACAAAATTAAAAAAATAATTTGTGTTTTATAAATATGAAAATGTGTATATAAACTTAATAGCTAAGCACAAATCAGAGTGCAGAAAACAATTTTTTTTTTTTAAATGAACATAAGGCACAAATATTTTCTGACATTTTTGAGATAAAAAGCACCTGCAAAAGTTTTTTGAAAAATCTTTAAAACCTTCAATGTTTTCAGTCTCTTTCCAGCCCATGTTTGCACATGCACATCTCCCTAAGAAAGAAACTTACCAGCCTGCAAACATCGCAAGCCACATCCTCATCATACTCAATTCCCAGTCCTTCCTCTGTCTTCTTCAAAGCATTTGTCTTTGTATAGCACTGTTGAAATATTGAAAAGGAAACTATGTATCATCACACTTTGTCAGAAGGAGTGCATGTGTGTGAGTACGACAATTAACACTTGTACAAATCATATACAGAAATGTGGAATGTATAACTAGGGTGAAAACATTTAAAATTATTTGGAATCTACTCAAAGGTTACATCAAATGAATTTATCTTAAATTAATAGTTATACATTATAGTTCAGATGTTTGAAAAATAATATACATACTTGATTTTCCAATTCTTCAATCATCCTTTCAAGATTCCATTCATTGATAAGTTGTAAACCTGCAATGAAGAAAAGAAATCAGGGGCATGAGGATTGAGGCACTGCATTCTAAATTTTTATGGCACAATTTGTAATTAAATGTTATGCTCATAAAAATTACTTTTTTTCTCTAGACTCTCCCCTTAAGTTATCCAAGACCGAATACAGGTATTATAATACAGTTTGTTCAGTTCGGACCAACAGCTTTAATACCATACTCAAATTTGCTGAAATCCAAGACTGCAAGAACACCAAACAGAATCAAAACTTGCAAATAACTTCTCCTTAAATCCAGACTTTAAATCCTTTAAAACTTTAGGGCAGATATATCAGCCCATTGGATGTGAGTTAAGAGATAGAGAAGAGCCAAAAGGGTTAATACAGCAAAGCTAAAATAAAAACATTTTCCATGACTATCATTATTTCCAGGAATTGTTCCTTAATTAATAACCTCTCACAGAAAATATCAAACTGGATTAAAAACATGCCACTTGACATACCTATTATTAACACTGACCTACCAATTTTTCTTAATGTTCAATATCTGTCAATTTACCGGAAACTTGCTTCACTGAATTTAAGTCTTGAACCAGCAACTTATCATCCAAATTCTAAACCCAAAACATGACTGAAAAAAATTGTATAGAAGGCAAAACAAACATACCCATTTCTTCTCTTTCTTCATTGACAAGCTCCAGCCATCGGACATCTTGATCGTCCAGATCGTAACGAACTATCTGCTCTGCGATTTCCTGCATCCGCGTGAGTTCATGCTTCCCCGGTTCAAAAGTCTCATCTGAACATTCATGCAGCATCTTGCGTGGGGGGCTACAACATGAAGTAAAATGTTAGATCAACTAATGATTTAAATAGAGCATAGAACATTCATAATTTATTAGCAAGTTTAGCTGAAGAACTGTATGGTGTTCCCATTATCGACCAATCTCTTTAATGCACCGTTAAACAAAAAGCAGAAAAATTGTATTCATTCCAACGGGAAATTTAGTTCTGTTGCCTCAAGACAGACAAAAACACAAGTGTCAAATATTAGGGTTCTTAACTTGTTTCGTCAGACTACTTTGCAATTTGATTTCTTCATTAAATTGATACGTTGTTTATTTGAAACTTTGATAAAACCTTATAAATCATTTAAATCAATACTTTGTTGAAAATACAATAAAAGGCGACCATAGCACAAATTCAATTGTCGAAAGTTAAAAAAGAAAAACGAAATTAACAAAAAACGCCAGTGGTTGTCTACAAGATTAACATGAACTTACAGCTTAAAATTTGCTTCTTGCATGTTTTTCTCTAAACGCCTGTGGAAGGAAAAGATATTTTAATATCATATATTAACCCATTTGTTAATATGTAGAAATTTCAGGTCCTTTTCACAGTGTGTGACTTGTATAACCAATGACTGTTTAAAATGTAGAAATTTCAGGTCCTTTTCACAGTGTGTAAAAGTACAAGATTAATATGAACTTACAGCTTAAAATTTGCTTCTTGTGTGTTTTTCTCTAAACGCCTGTGGAAGGAAAAGATATTATTTTAATATCATATATTAACCCATTTGTTAATATGTAGAAATTTCAGATCCTTTTTACAGTGTGTGACAGTGTGTGACTTGTATACAGCTTAAAATGACTTTTACAATTTTCGCTACACGTGTTGAGTGATGGAAATAGCTTTAAGTATACGAGAATGATAAGAACTTTCTACAAATATACATTTATTCAAACAATATTTCAAGCTTTCTAATTGAATTCTCAAGTATTTTATCAATCATATAATCAAACTTTGCTTTAAAAGACAGAAAAATATCCATTGAAAACTTGAAGCAATTTCCAGGTGTTTCTATCCACAAATGTTCTCCCCTATTCTCAATTACAAAAAAAAGTGACTTACGTGACAACCAGCTGCATTATTTCCTCTTCATTGACTGGAACTTGCACCCCCTTTTCCCATTCTTGGCGCCAGGGATCAGAAATCACAACATATTCGTTCTCATACAAAATTTCTGTATCGGCGAGTTTCATGGCACTGATCAAGTCTTTACGGAACAACTGGCAGAAGAAAAAGACAAGGGCCCAAGACAATGGTCATTCCCATCATGTATCACTTTGTACAAACTACAAACTGATTATTATTATTATTTAAAAAAACTTTGTAGCTAGAAAATTAACACTTTGGCAGTGGTATATTTATTTGCAATAAATTGTGTGCCTTTTGTTTCCTTTCAGTTCATGGACATAGTACAGTAAAGCCTATTTACTAAAATCTTACAGTTACACTGCACCTGTTGCAGCTTTTAGTTATACCTATAGAACAAAATAAGAATACATGTGGAATTGACCATGTAACATTACTACTGTGGTAAAATTTATACAATCAACTTTAAAATATGAGTTAAAAATCTCTTAAGTTTGGTCAAATATAAGTTTTCTGCAGCTCTAGATAAAAGGGGTTTACAGTTCAAACACAAAATAAGACAACCACACCAGTAAATAAAGAAATACAAACTACAAGAAACCTTTCTTTACATTCATCCTATGTTTGGTTTTTTTACCTCCGCAGGCTTGTTGTGACAAGATGTATGCATTCCGCCCATTTTTGTAACACTTGGAACCTTCTTGTTCATCTTTCCTTGCTTTGACATCTTTGAGCCTGGTTAAACAAATCAGCCACAAAAATTTTTCAGGTTCATGCCATAAAATAAATATCTTACTTTTCAGGGATTACGGTCATTAATGTTCTAATCACATATAGAGCTAAGGGGCTGTATGTGTAGGGTAATTTTAAGCTCACCATAAGCCTGCTTATAAATATAAGATTTCAGTTACTCTAAATACGGGATACTCAATCATTATGATGCAATAAATATGCTGTCCTAAACACAATACTTACAAGAAGCTCCGTTTCCTTTCCTCGGAAAAGGATCATCTTCTTCATCACTGCTGATATACCTTTCTCGTCTGGAAGGCCCTGGCTCTGAAGAGAGAGAAAGGTTACAAAGGGTAAGGAGAAATCACTTTACAAGACATCAATTTTTCATCATGCTCATGTAAGAGCACCTTATGGCGGCTGAATGGTAATCCCACCAAGTTACAATAAAAAATCTCTAAAGCTTAATAATCTTGAAAATTTCTATTTTTTTTAGTGCTGAGCAGATTAAATTCATTTGGGTCTGTATGGCAACAACACATATTCATTTCAATGATAACACTACAGTCAGCCAGGTTTTTGCCTTACAACCTTGGATGTAAGCATTGTGATTTCACTTATTGTAATATATTTTTAATTCTTAAAACTCAAATACAACCAAATTGACAAAGTACCATGCATATAGTATGACTTAGAGAGGAGGAGGGGAAATATTGGTATGAAATTGAAATATAAAAGGAAACAAGGAAAAACACAATACTGTTAATTAGTGTCATCATGAAGTCTTTCTTACTGAGAATATAAACATAGCACAATTGAATTGTATTTTTAGACTATTAGTCTATTTTACAATTTGTTGAAATCACTTTGGACTGCCTTAACTTGAGTTTAACAGCACTTTTTTTCTTTAAAAAAAAAAAAGAAGAAAAAAAATGTACCTGGGCTGCCTCCACGCCCTTTGCCCAACTTTTTAGATTGTTTCGGCATGGCTCTGCAAGCCTGTTGCAACCTTTATAAAGCAGCTATACTGTTTATCGATGTAATAACTTCACTCCAAACATGAAGAAGCCTGAGGAAAAAAAAGCAATAACTTTCAATTTACCATCAAGTTTGAATGAGAAAGTCTTGAAGAAAGAACTGGACACTTGCCCAAATAGTAATATTGATCTATAAATAAAAAAACGAAGCAGAGCAAAGCTTAAGGAAATAACTGACTAGAACTTCATCTTGTTCCTCTGCTCTTGTGTCCAGTTACAACAACTACAAACACAGATAGTAGGTTCACTATAGAGAAATGAAAACAGACTTACACAGACACTGATGTGAAACAGGTGCTAACCAAATTGTATGTTGAGCTTCATTCTGTTTTGATTGTGTGACTGTGAGCTTGCAATTGACTCACTTTTACTAGGTATTGACTTTATTTGGATAATAGACCTACAAGTACTGTAATTGCCAATGCTCCGTTGGACAGTATTTGATTATTACCATTGCCCAATAGCTTCATCTGCCAGGGCCTCTTTGCAAGCAGACAATGTGATATTCGACAGGTGTCCCAATAAGTATACAGCCATGTAGACTAGTGTGAGATTTTTTATGAATACTCATTTAATTAAACTAATACGATTAGCATTGGATAGGCAGGCCTTAGGGATATTTCAGTCACCAGTGCTCGGGACTGACGAGCTGGGGGTCAAAGGTTCCAATCTTTGGTGTCACCACTCTTATATACCCGTACCTACTTTATTCCTCTCTCCGTCCACAACCTATACATACGACATAACATTGAATTGAAGACTGCAGATATCCCTAGCATAATAGCTTTGGATTGATGAGGAGTCAACGGTTCAATCCTCAGCTAGTAATTTCAAATATATATAGCCTTTCAGTCAAGAACACACAGGAAAAATGTTCATTGTGTGAAAAGGATTTTAACTGAAACGCATCACACCACAGTTATTTCGAAATTAAACAAATTTAATTGTGATCACCGGTAGGAAAGAAAGGAGGCCGCTAATATAATTACACTTAAACTAGTTTCTCCTTTATTCCCCCACACAAAGTGACAAAAGGAATAAAGTTTATAATCAAGAAGCCAAAACAAAGCCTACCGGTAGTGAAATCAACTGACTTTTCAGCGCAATAGAAATTAGTTCAATAAACTCTTAACTAGAAATAATAGTTAAAAAAATTGGCATTGTCAGTGTCTAACACTGTGAGGATCAATTAACGGTAAACGTATTAAACAACGTCGGCCGGATTTTCAGAGCGCGGCCATCTTGGTATCGTAGCGGTGGGCGGTGTATCGTTCAATATCGGCGATTGTTCGATAAAAAAAAAAGGAAACTGCATTTGTTTGTTGGTTGTTTTTTGAATGAAATTGAAATATAAAAGGAAACAAGGAAAAACACAATACTGTTAATTAGTGTCATCATGAAGTCTTTCTTACTGAGAATATAAACATAGCACAATTGAATTGTATTTTTAGACTATTAGTCTATTTTACAATTTGTTGAAATCACTTTGGACTGCCTTAACTTGAGTTTAACAGCACTTTTTTTCTTTAAAAAAAAAAAGAAGAAAAAAAATGTACCTGGGCTGCCTCCACGCCCTTTGCCCAACTTTTTAGATTGTTTCGGCATGGCTCTGCAAGCCTGTTGCAACCTTTATAAAGCAGCTATACTGTTTATCGATGTAATAACTTCAATCCAAACATGAAGAAGCCTGAGGAAAAAAAGGAATAACTTTTACTTTTACCATAAAGTTTGAATGAGAAAGTCTTGAAGAAAGAACTGGACACTTGCCCACATAGCAATATTGATAGATAAAAACGACGCAGTACAAAGCTTGAGTAAATAACTAACTGGAACTTGTACAGTCAAACCTGCTTAAGCGACCACCTGTCTAAGACGACCACCTGGTCTTGGGTCCAGTTACAACAACTAAAATCACAGATCGTAGGTTCACTATAAAGAAATAAATACAGTCTTACACAGACACTGATGTGAAACAGGTGCTGACCAAAATTGTATGTTGAGCTTCATTCTGTTTTGATTGTGTGACTGTGAGCTTGTAATTGACTCACTTTTACTAGGTATTGACTTTATTTGGATAATACGCCTACAAGTACTGTAATTGCCAATGCTCCGTTGTAAAATATATGATTATTACCATTGCTCAATAGCTTCATCTGCCAGGGCCTCTTTGCAAGCAGACAATGTGATATTCGGCAGGTGTCCCAATATGTACACAGCCACCTAGTGTGAGATTTTTTTATGAATACTCATTTAATTAAACTAATACAATTAGCATTGGATAAGCAGAACTTAGGGATAGTTCAGTCATCAGTGCTCGGGACTGACGAGCTGGGGGTCAAAGGTTCCAATCTTTGGTGTCACCACTCTTTATCTACCTGTACCCCCTTTATTCCTCTCTCCGTCCACAACCTATACATATATGTCATAACATTGAATTGAAGACTGCAGATATCCCTAGCATAATAGCTCTGGATTGACGAGGAGTAAAAGGTTCAATCCTCAGCTAGTATTTCAAATATATATAGCCTTTCAGTCAAGAACACACAGGAAAAATGTTAATTGTATTTAAAAAGATTTGAACCGAAACGCATCACACCACAGCTATTTAAAAATTAAACAAATTTAATTGTGATCACCGGTAGGAAAGAAAGGAGGCAGCTAACATAATTACACTTTAACTAGTTTCTCCTTTATTCCCCCACACAAAGTGACAAAAGGAATAAAGTTTATAATCAAGAAGCCAAAACAAAGCCTTCCGGTGGTGAAATTAACTAGCTTTTCAGCGCAATAGAAATTAGTTCAATAAACTCTAGAAATAATAGAAAAAAATTGGCATTGTCAGTGTAACACTGTGACAGTGTGAGGATCAATTTACCAGCTGAACTTTACTGAAACACCCCATTTTTTCACAACCAGTCACCCGTTCCAGTCCTAGATTGATCACTTGGGGCATTCATTCAGACTTATCCACACCTCAAGGTGTTCAGGAATTTAAACTAGACGCCGTCATTGTTGATGAAAAATAATGTCGGGCACTGGCTTCCTGCGGTCATAATCTAGAATCTAGATCTACTGCCTTTTACAGGCCAACAAAAATTGCATGAGGGTTGTGACTGTGAATGACTGAATCTAATGTAGAATCTAGACTAGATCTAAAAATAGAATCCTGTGGACTAATTCATGGAGCGAGATGTCTAGTTGTATATTTTAGATCTAGATCTAGATCAAATATAGTTATCTACCAAGGTATAGATTGATTTTAAAAAATCGACCTCTTGAAATGAGAGATCCACGGCCAAGATCTAGAGTAGATGATCCAACAGGAACAGGTTTTGTTACGTACGCTATAATATATCCCTAGGCTAAATCTGTAACAGTCAATTTCTAACATTATTATATCCCAAATATAACTCCAACTGCACTTTAGGCAATTGTTCGATACTTACACCAGTACTTCATTCAATTATACACCTCGGGGCCATTAATAGAATAGAAAATAATCCACAAAAGTATTGAAATTTTAGTATTTTCGTTGAAATGTGGGCATACTACAGATTGTTTGGCGCCATGATGGCGAATTTTCGTTCCATGTCACGTGACATAAGGGAGATAAACATTAGACTATGAAACTATGGAAAACGCTTGTTTCGAAAATAAATATTTCATAGTTTATTTGAAATATGTTGATTTTTAATCGTACATAAATCAGATCATTAAAATAATCAAAATCCTCCATAACCCTAAATCGTATAAGACACGATTTAAATATTATTATGCATAATTCTGTTCATGGAATGCTGAGCTACAAAAAAAAGGGTAGCAGGTTTATTTTTAGCTCAGAACTTGTCGGCTGTCTGTTTTGCGTAGCGAAGCAGACACCGGAATGTGGCCTTCGGAGGTTGTCTCCTTTTTCTGTGCTGAACACTAAGTGTTAAAGCGGCCAAATAATGCAATCGGTAGATAACGTTGTCCACATCCCCTACATGATGCGTAATGAAAATAATAAAATCGTTAAAAATATGTTTTAATAATAATTCACGACCACCATTTATTGTTATGACTAAAACAAAACGGACAATAAAATTAATAAATTTGCATTATCGACCATTAGCATAATGTGTAAAATCTATTAACATTACAAAAGAATATATTGAAGAAAAAAAAATAAAAAAGAAAATAATGTTACTTATTCCAGACAGCATGAAGTTAACATACGGAGTAAGGTTAGCCAATTGAAGTTGGATGTTCTGAGCAAAATATTGCGTTTCGTATAACGATACATGGTTTTAAAAGGTCTCATTCAGGGGGAGGGGTGGTGTAGCTCAGTCTGCAGGGCGCAGCTGTTTCTTTCCATACGATCCTTGGTTTGGTCCCTCAAAAGGAATGCCTTAACCATACAATGAATTTACCAGTCAATGTCAAGACAATGTGCCCAGCCCAACCAAGTCACGGTTATCCTGGTCTGGGGTATGGGGTATGGTCCACAAAAATGGGTTGTCTGGGGTCCCTTCATCGTAGGCCTACATGATTCATCTCGGGAACTTAGGAGACGTTAAACTATGAAAGAGCTTACATTTCGCCATTTGAAAAGGGAATTATTATTTCACTATCGTCGAGCCTAGGATAAGGTAAGATGAAATCTTAATGTAGACTAGCGCTATTTGTCTGTAGCAAAATAGTCTATATTGAATGCCATGCTACTAGCATTGAAACATTCACCAATCGCGTGTTTCTGACACATGGATTGTTATTTGATAGTCTGCATGTATACCTCATTGTTTTATTTATTGGATAGAGATCACATTTGGTGTATTTCGAAAAGCCACTTCGATTTCAATAAAGAGATAATATTAATACATATGCAGTATTTTTTTTCCTCTTTGTGATGTGAAGTTTCAATATTTCTCGGTCCTAATATGAAAACCGACCAAATAAAAAGAGTAGGGCCTACCCGATACAAAGTAGAATACCCATCCTGTCAAAGCAGAAATTCTAATACATTATACAGCAAACAATTAATTTTCTTTTCAGAGTAAAATAAGCCTTTTTATCGGAAGCAGTTGTACCATGCTATCATATATTTTAGAAATACTAAGCTGGAACCTACACAAAGCGTCAAAAACACGCTAATGCATTATAGAGCGCGTGTTATAGAAACCATTACATTATTATGTATTAATATTTTAGCCTAGGGGCGGTATATATCTTTCTTTTTATCAATCCAACTAATGAACGTTGTATACGAGTATCCGTGAACAGTTTTGTGATCTAGCATAAATGATCCGAAAACAGGATTATATGCATCGCGTGTTGCTGTGAAGTCGTGTTTGTTTTTATCTCCCCATATAAACTACAAAATGAAATACGGTAATAATTGAGTTATTTGAGAATAAATAATTACGACTGTTGGCAAAGAAGTGGACGTGGAATCATCCTAAGAGCGTGTCACTGACTTGGGGTGCTGAATAGTGTTAGAATATTTTAGAAATACTAAAGCTGGAACCCACATAAAGCGCCAAAAACACGCTAATGCATTAAAGTGCGCTAGTTATAGAAAACATTACATTATTAGCCTAGTGGTCTGGCTTTCTCAGAGGGGAGTTCGATGGCATGGGCCATGGTCTCATCTGCTACTCAATATAAGTACATGTTCGTATGTGTTCTGCTATTGCTGTAAAACAAAAAATACAACCAAAATACATAATAAAGGGGCATTATGCCTCACTTAACTCTTAGCAAAACAGTGACTGTGGAATATAAGAGCATGTAATAACTGTATCGCATTAGTAAAGGTATTGTGGGTAAGGGGGGGGGGGGGGGGGGGGGGCGTCGACAGGTGTGGGGCAGGTTTGTAGGGTAGGCTTGGGTCGTGGTCTCATCTGCTACTCAATATAAATACACAATAATGCATTTTGTTACTACTGTAAATCAATCATACAGTTACGTGTAAAAATCAACATTCGCATCGGTATTAATCACATTAACATTCACTTAATAATGATGGTCGCAATAATATTCTCTCTTCATTTTTTTATAACATTAGAGGTGACAGCATGAAAATGTTCTATCTTACCAGAAGAATCTTCAAAACATTAACCTTAGATACAGGCAGCCTGGTGGTAAAAATAAAATAAACATGAAGAGTAATGATGATGTTGTGAATGTGTAAAAGTCAAAGCTTTTATTTTATTATTTTTGCTTAGAGCGCAAATAGTGTACATGGGCCCCTTTCAATCATCTAGATTTCATGGAACTGTAAGAAATAATTTATGCTCTATGAGTCGACGACCAAGCTCGGGAGTCGGTACAGAGGAAAAAAAAAAAGAGAGAGAGAGAGAGAGAGAGAGAGAGAGAGAGAGAGAGAGGGGGGAGTCTGAGAAGATTTCTTGGAACAAAGATGGTCGAAGAATGACTGTAATCTGACAGCTTCTAATAGCATCTTATATCTAGCTTACATTATGTTATAGACTCATTTTTTAAAATTTCAAATTGAAAAAAAAAAACCCAACAACAATAGTCTGGCTTGGTTATCAGAGTCGCTGTTTTTCCTGCTCAGCTTTCTCCTACCTTAACTGGGTCGCATAAATTCGTGAAAAAAAAAATAAAAACGAGTAGATGTATTAATATTGCAAATGGAACTATAGCCTTTTCTTGACACTTTCTGAAAGTCAGACTGTATGATACACGTGTTCTGTAAAACCCACGAATTTTTACTGAGATCATTGCTGGATGGAGGAGCACTAGATAATTTCAATCTGGGCCTTATTTGATGCTTTTCTTGTGTGTGTGTGTGTGTGTGTGTGTGAGAGAGAGAGAGAGAGAGAGAGAGAGAGAGAGAAGTTATCATTAAGGTTTTTTTTTGTTTGTTGTTTACCATAAGTTTTCAATCGTGGTTCCAGAGACAAAGATCTTACAAAAAGTACCTGTTGCCGTAAAGAATCAAAACGGCTCTACCAGAAATCTCGCGTCAGTGGGTCACCTATACATAATGAGTAGGAAGAATGGTAGCCTGATCGGTGATAGAATTTTAAGGATACTTTTAATGATATCGATAATAGACCATACGATTAGCGACTGTAGGCCTACTACCCCACGCTCTGGCACAACGTAGTCGTTACTGTGCTGCCTGCTGTTTAAAAAAAATCATCACTCAAAGTCAAACTAAACCTAAAAAGAGAAGACGTGTTACATTAAAAAAAAAACAACAACAACCCAATCCGATATCCCTGGGCCACGAACGCAATTCATGTTGCTCCAAGTTATGGTATGGCAGATTGAAATTAGATTTTATAATTACAATTTATTTAAACTATCTAAGTGGCCAAAAATGATTTTCTCTTAATTTCTTTCTCATTTTGTTAATCTCTTACTTTTGAAGGAGCTACAGTTATCTATTTCCATGGTTACACGTTAATATTATTTTGTTAAAAAGTTGACACTGTCCAATACTATAATATTCACGTAATGATAGAAACATCCCACAAGGAACACTGTTTTTTTTTTGTTATACATTTTCATGTGATACAAGACCAGATCAAACACTTTTTTTTCGAAATGTGCAGTACAAACATACACACACAGAGTTCAAGAGTTTTCCCATTTCCAGTGTCATCATTTTTAAGGTTGAAGTGTAAATCAATAAATCAATTCATTGTGTATTCTTTACTCTTTTTTAAAGTTTATTTATCATAGATGATGCCGTCGATTCCATTTTGTCTGGTTTCGATCCAATTTTTTATTCTCGCAATTCATTTTTTAAAGCTAATTCAGAATTCAAGTGCGAAACAACTTGAAACCCACACACACAACCAGATGGGAAACTATTAGTTTTCATGGTGACTATAGTGCTTTCCTCTTAATTATTTATTTTGCAGGCGACAGCTCAATAAGCAGAGCACATTAAGGAATAAAATCGCACTCACTTCCGCAATTAAAGTCTTGTTTGGGATTGTGTTGGACAACTGAGCGGAAAGGAAAATAATGAGGAAATAGTCCACAGATGTCCTTATGAACCCAAACATTGAATCTTGACTTTTATACCTTGCTGGTCTTATCTAGAGTTTATATTGCTGCAGGTGTATAACCAAGAATAGACCTCGACTTAGATCTAGATACAGATTCTATATATAGATTAAAGAATCTGGATAGATCTAGATCTACGTTTCTAAGCCATTTCACATCATTCTGTGAAGTTTCACGAATAAGGTAACCATACTAATGTCTTGTATATTACTAGATTCTATATATTTCTAGATCTTTATAGAGACCTGGATCTAAGTTTATAAGAACAGGATGATCTTTACTTTCAAAAGGATTCTCGTCTCTTAGGCCTTAAGAAAGGTCCTGGTTATAAGGCCACGGGACATGGTCGGTCACATACTGACACCAATAATTAGTCGGACAATTGAATCAGAAAGGAAAAACGCAGCCTCCTGGGGTTCAAAATCAAACATCGGACGTCACACGACAGAATCCAATGCTCTAACCACAACATTAGAGCCATCTAAAACATTAGGAATGTAGATCTAGTCCTTTTTAAGATCTAGACTCTAGATCTAGATCTAGTTTCTGGTTTATCTCTTTGTGGACGAAATGACGGAAAGTATGGATTTAAATTAAAAATTTTCTAGATAGACTAGGCCCATTAGGAAAATATGAGTGGGTTAAGTACTAAAATACAGAGACGTTTTATATTCAGAAGCTGAGAGCACAAAAAGTAGCAGCAGTAGATTAGAGAAGAGACTGCTCCATAAGCTGCCAAGACAATGTCACAATCCCGTATTCCAAGGTAGATATAGATCCATTCTTAAAAGACAAGTCAAAAGACACTCTAAGACTGACTAGTTTTGAAGAGAGTTTCACTCACAACCCGACTGGCTGACATCTCACTTTCGTATGCTAAGGGATATAAATCTATATAGGAAAACCTAACTCAACCCACAACCTTGTCACATTCACAATACACTCACATAAATCATGTAAATTAATCCCACTCTTTATGATGTCTACAGGATGACTGCTCCAAAACAAGGAACCGCCATGAAGGCAGTTAACAAATCACTCGACAAAGTGGAGAAGAAACTCTCTGGATCAGTAGTCTTTGTTGTCATCATCATTTCTACTGCAGTGCTCTTTGCAGGAAACTTGTTCCTCACGGGTTTAGCTGGAAACCCAGAAATGAGCAAGGGTAAGTAAGCCTAGCACTATGGTTTTCCTTTGGAATTTCAGTTGGAAATAATTTTATTAGCTCTTTTAAGTTTTCCTTTGAATTGCAGTTGAAAATAATTTTTATTAAATCGTTTTCACCACAGAAGTTAGAATGCAATTAGAAACAAGTGATTTATATAAGTAGTTTCACAATAATACTATTAGCATCAGTAGCTCCAAAAACTCACAAGTTCATGACTAGACTGGGATTTCCTTTATCATGTGAGAGAGGCATTGGAAAATTGGACTTCAAAGGTCATTGTATTAAACACCTAAACAATCATTATAGGTTGAATTGGTTAAATCAGGGTTGGCTATTTTAACTTCATTTTTTTGTATCTTACTGCACTCTATTAGATTGGTCAGGTCGGGCGTGCTTCTAATTTGGTGCAAGCTGGTTCACTCGCACGAGTGGTAGAGAGTTGTCTCCCGATTGGGAGGTCTCCGGTTCAAAACCTGTTTCTGCCAAATTTATTTATCAAATCTGGTTGGATCTGTGTCATAATAATGTTACCACTTAAGACAGGAGTCCTGATATCCCCCTGCTGTTTCTGTGCATCAGTATGTAAGATTGTTGAAAGCTAGTCTTGGGGCCAGCCCATGATGTAGCTTAGCTGCTGATTTTGGACATCAAGAAACCATCCAGCCAACCATGAATCTAATTTTCCTTGACCACCACACACAAAATTTGATATCAGATAAGGTTTTACTATCTTCCGCTGTAAACACTTACCAAAGTCCATAAACTACAGCTGTATAGAAGAGCTGCCAGTTCAAATAGAACAGCACAATGTTAAACTTAATATCAAGAAAAAACGGCAGGCATATGATTCTCTTGTTCTAAGGCTGCTTATATTTTTGCTATATTTGAATCCACTCATATCAATTATCATGATCTGTGTTTCTATTCTTCCCAGGCTTGTTCGTGAGAGGCATCTCTGAGGTGTCTCGAGAGTTTCCCCTAAACATCACACCTGCTGGTTTCACGTTTGCAATATGGGGAGTGATATATCTCCTGCAGGTAAATCGAAAACATATCCAGTAAACCATAGAGCATTGAGTTCTATCATTGTCATCATCATCATCATCATCAAGTATCCAGTTTAGAACACTGATCTCTTTACTCAGACAACTTTAAAATGTTTAAATAACTCCTGTCTTTATTGGTTATAACTCTTTTAACTTTTAGCTTGTTGTGAAACGTTATTACACATGCACTTGTTTCAAATTTTGCATACTTTTTTTCACAGCATGATACAGGTCTATTTAGTTTTTTCAATGATTTTTTGTTTGGTGTGACATCACATAGTCTTTCAGTTGATAAAGCTGTGGCTTTGATCGAATATCTAAACAAAAATAAATGGCCCACTCACTTACTGCAAAGAACAGTTTCATTGTACAAAGCATGAACAATTTAAAAAAGCTCACTCTAGTCATAGAGCATCTTTAAATATAACATTGTGTATTGTTACAGATTGGCTGGGTCCTCTACAGTCTTGGGTCTCTCTGCCGCACGACAGATGATGGGCCCGTATATCTGAATCCTATGGTATTGAGCCCTGCGTTTTTCCTCTACTTCAACGCAAGCACCCTAGCGGTCACCGGGTGGCTCTTCATGTGGGATCGACTTCTGTTCAGCGCAGCGTTCATCTTTCTGGTGCTGGTGGCCACCTCCCTGGTTATGACCGTGGCAACTGGAGCCTCGGCCCTGGCCAGGTCAGTTCACATTCTCATGATAAATCACTTGTATAGATGTGATCAACTGAGACAAGGTCATGATGTACTGTCTCTGTTTGACAGAGTTAAGTAAACTTAACAGACATAAGTCTTGGAGCCCGTCTGCAACATAGCCTATTAAGTGCTGATGTTGGACGATAAGCAAAAACACTTATTGTCTTAACCACTTGGATGCGTCGGGGTCAAATTCAGGATCAGTTGCTGTAACACTGGCAGTTTAATTTGGTCAAACGTTTCTTACCAGGCAACAAAAATTCTAAAATTACCTGGCACAGAGCTCTGTACCAGAGGGTGTAAAGTATGGATAGGTTTCACGGGGAAGATTTTGGGTATTAGGAGCAGGATAATAAAGCCGTAGCTTCCTATTTTAAACCTTGAAGATTGGTCAACCGTCTTCAATAAAGAAATAGATAGAGCACGGGTCCCTCCTTTTTCCCTTTTTGTCACCATCATCACTAGTTGTAATCATATTGCAGTGGAACCTGATTCAGATAAACCTCTCAGGCATAGCCTAAAAGTTTATATCTCAAATTTATATTAACAGTGACTATTAAGTGAAAAAAAATTTTGCTTTTTTAAGTCCATAATTCATTCTTTCACAGGGCTCGTATTAAGTGGATCCCACTGTCAATGGTTAAACTATTTTTTCTTGGCTACCAAACACAAAATTTGATATCGGATAAGGTTTTGCTATCTTCCACTGTAAGCACTTAACGACAGCTGTATAGAAGAGCTGCCAGTTCAAATAGAACAGCACAATGTTAAACTTAATATCAAGAAAAAACGGCAGGCATATGATTCTCTTGTTCTAAGGCTGCTTATATTTTTGCTATATTTGAATCCACTCATATCAATTATCATGATCTGTGTTTCTATTCTTCCCAGGCTTGTTCGTGAGAGGCATCTCTGAGGTGTCTCGAGAGTTTCCCCTAAACATCACACCTGCTGGTTTCACGTTTGCAATATGGGGAGTGATATATCTCCTGCAGGTAAATCGAAAACATATCCAGTAAACCATAGAGCATTGAGTTCTATCATTGTCATCATCATCATCATCATCATCATTATCATCAAGTACCGGGTCTAAAGCAAACCTCGGTGATCATGGCTCGCCACTCATCTCTTTGCTCAGACAACTTTAAAAAGTCTAAATAACTCCTGTCTTTATTGGTTGCCCATCTGTTTAGACTATCTAAATAGGTTATTCTTTGTTTACCTATACCTCTTTTACCGTCTATTTCTTCCAGTTAGGGCTGAATGTTCTGTACTTTTGTGTCTTTTAAAAAAATAACACAAATTGAAAAATCGGATGGCAAAATAATTCAAGCAAAATTTAATATGACCAGTGCATGTTCTTCCAGCTTAGTCAAATTTTTTATTTATCCTTTTTTTTTTAATTTCCTGTTATTATTAAAACTAAAAGATGGCCAAATAATACTGAACTATGAAATACCATTTTTGTTCTGTATAGCTTTGATCTTTGAAAATATAATCACCCAATTTTTGTAACCAATTCTCATCATGATTTCATCCATCATTGAGCTTGTTGTGATACACTTATACATGCACTTGTTTCAAATTTTGCATACTTTTTTCATAGCACGATACAGATCTATTTAATTTTGTCATTGATTTTTTGTTTGGTGTGACATAGCCTTTCATTTGATAAAGCTGTGGCTTTGTTCGAATATCTAAACAAAAATGAATGGCCCACTCACGTACTGCAAAAAAACAATTTCATTTGCAAAGCTCGAACAATTTAAGAAAGCTGACTCTAGTCATAGAGCATCTTTAAATATAACATTGTGTATTGTTACAGATTGGCTGGGTCCTCTACAGTCTCGGATCTCTCTGCCGCGCGACAGATGATGGGCCCGTATATCTGAATCCTATGGTGTTGAGCCCTGCGTTTTTCCTCTACTTCAACGCAAGCACCCTAGCCGTCACAGGGTGGCTCTTCATGTGGGATCGACTTCTGTTCAGCGCAGCGTTCATCTTTCTGGTGCTGGTGGCCACCTCCCTGGTTATGACCGTGGCAACTGGAGCCTCGGCCCTGGCCAGGTTTGTTCACATTCTAATGATTAACCTCTTGTATAGATGTGATCGGCTAAGACAAAGTCATGATATCTCCGTACTGTCTCTGTTTGACAGCAAGTAAACTTAACAGACATAAGTCTTGGAGCCTGTCTGCAACATGCCTCTTCAATTTGCTTTTTTAAGTAGTTTAAACAAGTCCCTAGTTCATCCTTTCACAGGGCTTGTATTAAGTGGATCCCGCTGTCAATGGTTAAATAACCCAAGTAGCAGGTATTGTAACTAATTTTATCATTGTGATGAACCCCCTCCTCTCCCCTTTGACAGGTATCGCTCACAGCTGATTGACCAGGGCCGTGCGCTGGACGTGAAAGTCCTCACCGTGACCATGGTCAACGGTGTGTCAATGTACGCGACCTGGACGTGTGTGGCGACTCTCATCAACCTGGGAATCCTCCTGGTCTACAAGCTGCCCACGCCGTTTAACAGCGAGACGGCCTCCATCGTGTGCCTCAGCATCCTCACCTGCCTCCTCGTGCTCTACACCGTGCTTGACTCCACCGTCCTCAAGCCGTACAACCGCTTCAACTTTGCCCCGTACGCCACCATCATCTGGGCTCTGATCGGTATTCTAGCCGAAAATTTCGACTTTGGGCGCATATCTTCGATCATCAGCATTGGTCTCCTTGTGGGAGCTTCTGTTGTGTTTGTGGCCAAACTTGTCCACGCAGTGCTCCACCTGACAGGGGCAGACCAGTACGAGTACAAGCAGATGAAGTTTGGCAGGGTTGTCAACGCAGCCCCAGAGAAGACAGAAATAAGTCTCTAGTTGTGAAAAGAGCCTGTTTGAGGTCACAGTCCCAAATTGAAAAAAAAAAAATGTATAATTACTTTTTCGGTAATAGTCCTACCTACCTGAACTTTTGATAATTCAAAGAATCATTTTCTGGACAACCTGATTTAACAAAAGGTGCCAAAGAAATAATTATTTTGCAATGAAATTCTATAACATTTAAAAAAACCTTATCTTTGTTTTTACTACCAAAATTCGCAATAAGGCATTTTTTTTTTTACAAAAGCCAACAAAGATTAACATATAAACTTCTTCTTATGACGTTGGCCAAGTTTTACTTGGAAAAGGAACATGTTTAAAAATTCTAAGATTAGAAGTCTTTTTGTACAATTCAGGAAACATTACCAATTAACGATAACTGCTACATTTCATTCCAATGCATAAAGTGAAGAAAATCACTAATTAAGTCTGCAGTTTTCTTTCAGCCACGACAAACTTACTATAATTATGCTTTCTGTGCATTCAGTATGGTATGGCTTAGAATGCTAGTCCTGTAAATAAAAGCCTATTAAAAGATTTACTCTCAGTTAAAAAACATGTAGCTGGCATCACTAGTCTTAGCAATTGAGAAGTTTGTTTTTTCTTCTTCTTCTTGAAATAAATTACTAGACGTGATATGAAGCGAGAAGCATTGGTCATCTGATTTGGACCAAGCGGTAGACAATTTTTAATGTATTTGCGCCCTACTCCCTTTTGTAGATTTTTTACGTGTTCTTTTTCCTCATCTATTTTTTGAAAGCAATTTATTACATGCTTATATTACCTGAATTTCCCCTTGAATCTTATTTTACAGCTGAGTATTTTTCGTTGTATGTTCCTTTAAAAATACTTACATGCTAACATGACATGAATGTCCATATGCTTTACAAAGGCTTTAATTTTTATTGTTTGCCCATGTTGTCCACAAATGTTGATGAATTTATAGAGCTCTACCAGAATAACTTCTCCACATGTGGTTGATGGAACAATATAGAAACTTTATTTACTCAGAAAATATTCTCAAGGGAAGAAGATTATAAAACCATCAACCTTTTTCTATTGAACAATAATATTATAATTGCTTGACAAAATATATCATGTGTTGCTTTTATATTTGAAAGTCAAGACAGAGAACCATAGTGTTCACAAGTGTGAATACCATATCTTAACGGCAGGTTCTGCAGTCTTTGATTAGGCATGTATTTTTCATTACTTCAGAGAAACAAAGAGCTGTTTATTCGCTCTTAACCCAATCTGTCTTCATCAGGTTTAGGAGCTAACCTGCCCTGATTTTTCTTGCCCAAGAATGATAGACTTCAAATTACTTATAATTTCTCTTCATATGATAGGTTTTACTAATAACATGGACAAATTAAGAAATTGTAATCAATCCTATATAACATTAACCAATCATATTCCATTCAGGTTCGGCTGTTTCTTGGAAAGGATTGCTTTTGTTATTAAATTGAAATGAAGCTCTGTCGCACTAATAAATATTGTTGGTTGTTCTGATTAAAATGTTAAAATAATGTGATATCATTCTACATTCCATGGCTCTGTCTCTGCTCTATCTTGGCCTTTACTTTGAGATGATAACTATGCAAATCAAGTATTTTCCAGTCCAATGCAACAAATTAAGTTGAGGTCAGGGGGCATAGATTGATATTCAGTCTTTTAAAAAAAAAATTTTTTTTTTTTAATCTTGTCACCATTGGCATTGGCTTGTGGTAAGGCTAGACTCATTTTGTCTGACCAAAGATCATTATTAAGAGTTGTTGATCTTCAACTTTGCTAGAAATATTTAAAGATGAAACAATAATGAACATTCCATCAGCATCCGCTATCTTATTTTTTGCATCATTGGTGAGTGTTTCTGATCCCTGTTGTATTTTGCTCTTCTTTAATTTTAATTTTTTTTTTTTTTTTTTTTATAACATAGCTAAAATAATATCTCTTGTTTTTTCAATAATTACATGTATTTTAAAGCCAATAAAATTATAAAATTTTGAGTCTTGCTCTCAATCATGTTAATGTCATTACTTTAATTGATTATCATTTTACTTTATGTGTTGTAATATCTCAGCTTATCAAGAAAGTGCTTGCCAGTCTTAAGACAAAAAAGAAAACAAGAACAGCAAAATGAAATGTCATGTCAATGAAAAAAAAAGAGATGAGGTTGGGTGAAAAGAGCTGGCTCAAATGATAGAGCATAGTACTCAAATCGAGAAGTACCCACTTTGAACCAGCGATGGGGAAAATTAGTTTGAAGATTTCTGACCCCTACTGTTTGTGTTGGTGTCAGTATAAAATCTATGATGTACCTGGCTCAGGCAGTACATACAATTTTTAGAATCAAGTCTTGAGACCCATTCACAATATAGCCTAATTGCTGACATTGGTTAAGAAACCAACCAATTCAATTCTTTGTGTATATATATTTTTTTCTATAAGATTTAAAAGTCTTATTTTATTGCAATTGAAACCTTTGTGTATACAATATATTTTTTACAGCCTTTCAAAAATTTTCTTGGTTACAAGTATGTAAACCTGATTTATTTTCACTAACTGATCACTGATTTGTAATTAATAAAGTAGTAAAAACAAAATATCATTTTAAATCCATTTTTTAGTGTGTTTTGTTATATATATACAGTCTATTAATAAATGGTATATATTTTAAAAAATGTACTACGAAATCTCTAATTTTGGGGTCCGCAATTAAAAAACAATTTTGAGGAACGTCCTTTATGATTATCCAACATCAGCAACAAATAGTCACTTCAGTCTTTAAATTTAAAGTGAACTCTCCATATGTTTTGTCTACATGTATATAGTTATTTGTTTAAAAGAAAATACTGTGAAATCAGCTTATTCAGAACCTCAACATATTTTATGGATTGATTGGCAGAAGGTTGGTTACATAGCATGCATTGTCAGGAACTGCGCATTCTCAAATGTCTGACAATTTCACACCCTGACACAAAACAATAATACATGACTTGTATCTCAGCTGGTAACGGCGTGACACCAACCCAGCCAGTAGCAGAGTAAGGTTGTCTGATCAGAATTTACATCCAGGACCTCACTGCTTGTTAGAACCTCGCAGGCCCTACCAATTGAGGACGGGACTTTTATTTATTTTATGATCCTCTAATTACTTTATGGAAAATATCAATGCATGTAAAAAACAAAACAAAATTAATTTAACTCGGAGCATTGCGGTTCATAAATTTGTAGGTGCGTATTTATTTATACTCATAAATTACACAAATGTGGATACATTTCTAGTAAACAGGATAAAACTTTATAAAATTATAATGTGATTTCCTCTGAGAATATGACCCTGCCGTTCTTTAAAAAAAATCATTTTGCATACATTTTTCTTATAGAAACTACATGTACAAAAACACAAATATAAGTTTAAGGCCAGATCCTTATACAGTGATCAGCAGCACACATCATACACTGCCAAAATAGACAGCTTTAGGTAGGACTGATAAATGGCACTCTGTTTAGTTCATATATTTGACATCATTATATATATAAAATATAGACAATACATATTGTATGTGTAGACACTTTAAAACAAATTTGTGCATGTTTTTAAATGGTCCATGCACAGTCACCTAAAGGTTATAAAATCCTGAGACTGTCAAACTTGATATAACACAATGCATTTTTGAACTGATCTATTGCTAATGCTATGTTAAAAAAACATTATGGTTTGGTTATTCTGTCAGAATTTAATTGCGTAAAAATCTTCAAAACGTAAATAATTTCATGTAATTCTAAACATTATTCCATAATGTTAATTTCCTTTACTAAGACGTCGAAATTTCGAAAACCTTAATTTGTTTTTAAACATCTTCTTTAATTTTCTGTAATCATCTTCACCATTGTTGGCTCTTGTGCAATTGTAATCTATGTTCACCTTTTTTTTTTCTCCGATTAAGATTGTATATAGTATGTAGTGCTGATGTCGGACGTTAAAACAACTCAACATATAAACCATTTGATATAAATAAATCGGCTTAGAAATAAATGGGGCACAAGTGAATGCAATCAGGCAGTGATTAAATATGGGAGGGAAAAAAATGATCCGCTATTCAGTATCTTACATGTGCAAAGGAAATTTTTAAAGTAATAAATAAATGAAAAGAAAACAGAATTTAACATTTTGCGTAACATGCATCTTCAAATATCAACACCGGATTTGATAATACTTCAAAATTATCCTCATAGAAAAGAAAGAACAAAATAGAAAAAATGCCTGCATATAATAATTGTATCAATATTGTAACACTAAAGCAGCTCTTTTAAAACAGCAGTAAATAACCATTGCAAGGAAATAAACAAACATGTTACCTGAGAAAATGAGAACATGTAAAATTTACTGAGCCACCTGTAGAAGAATTCACTTATAGTCTTCAAACAATTTTACTGTGCGCATTTAGTAAAACTATAGCAAAACCTAATGGTAGCACATTACATATGACTATAAAACTACTAATATCAATTGGACAAAAGTTCACATAATTCTTACAAATACGCTTTACCCCCTGCCACCCCCTCCCCACTAATTTGTATTAATTTGCACGGTGAACATGATTGTCAAGTTCTTCAATTTCATTTAGCCCCACCCTCACAATATTACACAAGTGGATGATTTTTTTTTAGTTGCAAATTGCAACTGACTTAATTCTCGATTAGGCTGCGGTGGTTGCCTCCTGAGCGGGCCTGATTTTGCAGCATTCGCACGATCATTTTTGTATTGCTCCACAACCTGACTCACAAATTCCTGAAAAAAAAGGCAAACAAAGAAGTAAACCTTTTGCACCGTCATGTTTCATGTTAGATTCTGTTTTGGAAAAGGAAAAAATGTTTACATTCTTGCCAAGACAACAAAACAAAAGCAAAATGAAAAAATATATAATTACATATAAAACTACTGTTCCATCAACTAAATCAGAGAAAATGCATAAGAGAGTTGGAAATGATTCACCATCTCAAATGCATTTATTAATTAATGGATATGTAAGATTTATTTATTCCTTTCACAAATTTTTTTTTCAGTTTAGTTCCCCCCACAGCCTAATAGTCATGATATACTCACATCAAAAGCTTCATTCACATTGACATTATCCCTTGCACTTGTTTCCACATAAGACAAACCATGATAATCTGCAAACTGTTTTCCCTCTTCATATGAGACTTCACGTTTTGATTCATTGTGGTCAGCCTTATTACCAACTATGAACTGTATTGGTAACAAAAAAGCAATTTCAATGCAAAACATCATCTCATAATTTGTTTTGATGTGGGTGCGAGAAAAAAAATCTCATGTTTAGTTTGATGTTTCAGAAATCATCTCATATTGTGTTTGGGTGTGTTTTGCAAAGCTTTTCACAAGTTATGTCTATTATCACAGTTTATACAAACTTTATCAACTTACTGACGAAAAAAATCGAATAATATTTAATAGAAGGTTTACAACATTTTTATATTGAGTTTTGTATAAGTCAGGCTGCATGATTTACATAGTTTCAGACTTCTTTTTTAAAAAGGCAATCACAAATTTGTGTTAAAAAAACCCACAAAACATATTGTTTTGTCTGAAGCAAATTACTGTAAAGCAACACCAAAAGCCGTTTATACAGAAGAAATTAAAAAAAAAAAAAGAATAACTGGCATGAACATACATTTCATGATTAGATTAGTTCATGAGAAGAATCCGCTATAGTATGATTGTATGGAGTTATCATTGGAAAGAGAGTGAAAGAGATCAAAGTATACTCCATGGGATTTATCAACTTACAATGACGATGTCTTCATGTGCATAACGCCGAACTTCCTCCAGCAAGTCTTCTATGTGGTCAAAACTTTTTCTGTTTGTCACATCATACACCATCAGCATGCCCCTAGCTCCTCTATAGTACGAGACACTGATGGTGCGAAATCGTTCTTGCCCACCGAGATCCCAAATCTTAGGAATAGTTTTTTTTTCAATAAATAAATGTTAATTGATTCACATAAACGATTTGTTCTTTTTCTCAGTGTTTTGAAATATACATTTAAAGAAGATATCAACAAAACTTGAGGAAATGCTTTAAGATTTATCCAAGCACATTAGCTGAATTTTGAAAGATTAAATACAATGTATATATTGAAAACACTCACAAATAAAACTGTCTCAAAAGCAAACTTTTAAAAATGGGTATACTTAATAGCATCATTATACATAACATCTTTTGTTTTTAGAAGATATTTTCCTTTGTCAGTTTACATAACTTCACTAACAGAAATCAGATAAAAAATGTTTTAGTGCATTGTGCAAATGAATTTCATATAACTTCATAAGTCATGAAAGTATATACAAAAATTTTTGTCACAGTGTTTAAATGAGCACTAATAATGGATAAACAATAAAAAGAACTAAGGAAAGTATAAAAAAATATGAAAATAGGATATATATTATTAAAAAACAAACAACAAAACAGCTGTGTGCTTTTAACATCCCATAGTTTGCGTGTCCATCTTTGCTTTTATATATACCAAACAGAGCGTGCGTGATATGTGTTTTATTTCTGAATTAAAAAAACCCACAAAACTTTGGGATTTATCAATTTGAAACATGATAGTTATATAGGAAAAACATAACAAATTTAATAGTGAATAATAATTTAAATTAAAAAAAAGAATGTACGCTGCTTCATCACCTGCAGCTTGACGTTTTCACCAGTTTTTGTCTGTAGCTCTTTCACATTAAAATCTACCCCAATTGTAGCTATGTAGATTTCCTTGAATGGGTTTTGTACAAATCTAAAAAAAAATCAAAAAAATCATGGTGACATTAAATTACCCTTTCATATAAAATCATGTAGGTCTACCATTTTTCAAACAGCACCTATCCATTGTATTTTTCATAGCTAGTCAGTTATACTTGACTGACATGATGTTGCTTTTAAAATTTTTTGCATGAGTAAATTAACCCTTAAGTCACTGAATTTTCCAAATTACAGTTTTACTTGCTCCCCGATTCTTTTTCTGAATAAATGGATCTCGCCTACAAAAGTATTCAATAAATGACGCCAGCGGAAGAGCAGCGGGCAACATTGCAAAGCAGCAGTATAATTAGGCCTACTTAAAGGTTAAGCAGATCTGCAAGTGTTCTTGGGCTCCACCTTTAAAAATATACTGGATTGCACAAAAAAAAAAAAAAATTGAAATATTGATTTGTATTCCAATACTTCATATCTCTGTTCTGGGGATTGTTTGCTGAAATATAAACATGTGCAGTAGCAATACCACATTAATAATAATATTTAATAGAAGGTTTACAACATTTTTATATTGAGTTTTGTATAAGTCAGGCTGCATGGTTTACATAGTTTCAGAGTTCTTTTTCAAAAAGGCAATCACAAATTGGGGTTTAAAAAAAAAAAACAACCCACAAAACATATTGTTTTGTCTGAGAAGCAAATTACTATAAAGCAACACCAATAGCCCTTTATGCAAAAGAAATAAAAAAAAAAAAAGAAGAACTGGCATGAACATACATTTCTTGATTATATTAGTTCATGAGGAGAATTCGCTATAGTGTGATTGTATGGAGTTATCATTGGAAAGAATGAAAGAGATCAAAGTATACTCCCATATACTCCATGGGATTTATCAACTTACAATGACGATGTCTTCATGTGCATAACGCTGAACTTCCTCCAGCAAGTCTTCTATATGATCAAAACTTTTTCTGTTTGTCACATCATACACCATCAGCATGCCCCTAGCTCCTCTATAGTAAGAGACACTAATGGTGCGAAATCGTTCTTGCCCACCAAGATCCCAAATCTTAGGAATAGATTTGTTTTCAATGATTAAATGTTAATTGATTCACATAAACGATGTGTTGTTTTTCTCAGTGTTTTGCTATATAAAGTTCAAGAAGAAATAAACAAAACTTGAGGAAATGCTTTAAAATTTATCTTTTTTAGCCAAGCAAATTAGCTGAAGTTGGAAACAATAAATACAATTTATTTTATTGAAAGCACTCACAAATAAATTGTCTCAAAAGCAAACTTCTACAAATAGGCATACTTCATAACATCATTATACAATATCTTTTGTTTTTAGAAGAGATTTTCCTTTGTCAGTTTACATAAGTTCACTAACATATATCAGATAAAAAAGCTTTTATTGCATTGTGCAAATGAATTCCATATAAGTCATGAAAGCTCAAAAGTATATAAAATATATATTTTGTTTAAGTGTTTAAATGAACACTGATAATGGATAAACAATAAACAAAACTAAGGAAAGTATTAACAAAATAGGGAAATAGGATATATATATATTATTAAATAAAAACAAACAAACAACAAAACAGCTGTGTGCTTTTAACATCCCATAGTTTTGCGCATCCACCTTTGCTTTTATAAAAAAACATTTGAAAAAACCCAACAAAACTCAACAGCTTCCCTTCCCCCTCCTAACCCGACTGAAAAAACAACCCCCTAAAACACCCTGAATAACCCACCCCCCTAAAAAAAACAACAACCAATAAAACAACACAAAACCATAAAAAACAAAAAAACAACAAAAAAACAAACCCACAAACAAACCTGCTGTTCATTCTAAATATTTTAATTACAGTAAGAAAATAATAAGAGGTTCCTTGTAGATACTTCTGGAAATTATGTTTCAAGATCATATAAATGAAAAAAAAAGACAAAACAAATGATTACTTTTTGCTGTAGTTATTGACAAATGAATGTCATTGAAAAAAAAAAAAAACTCTTCATATCGCACAGTTTGTTATGAATATTAGAGAGTTTCCACTTCATTTCAGTAGCTGAATGTGATGGATATTTGGCTTATAAAAACACAACAACAACCAAAAAGAGCGTAATATGTCATAATTCTGAATTAAAAAAACACAAAACTTTAGGACTTATCAATTTGAAACATGATACTTATATAGAAAAAAACATAAGAAAAAATGTAATAGTGAATAATAATTAAAAAAAAAAAAGAATATGCACTGCTTTATCACCTGCAGCTTCACATTTTCACCAGTTTTTGTCTGTAGCTCCTTCACATTAAAATCTACCCCAATTGTAGCAATGTAGGTTTCCTTGAATGGGTTTTGTACAAATCTAAAAACCAACAAAAAACCAACAAAAAATGATAGTGACATGCAATTACTCTTTCATATAAAATCATGTAGGTCTACCATTTTTTAAACAGCGCCTATCCATTGCATTTTTCAGAGCTAGTAAGTTATACTTGACTGACATGATGTTGCTTTTAAAATTTTTTGCATGAGTAAATTAACCTGTAAGTCACTGATTTTTCCAAATTACTGTTTTACTTGTTCCCTGATATTTTTTTTCTGAATAAATGGATCTCGTGTACAAAAGTATTCAATAAATGACGCCAGCGGTAGAGCAGCGGGCAATAGTGTAGAGCAGCGGTATAATATCTTAAAAGGTTAAGCAGATCTGCAAGTGTTTTAGGGCTCCACCTTTCAAAATGTGCTGGATTGTAAAACAAACAAAAATTGAAATACTAATTTTTATTCCAATACTTCATATCTTTGTTCTGGGGATTTTTTGCAGAAATATAAACATGTGCACACAGCTTTATATTAAAACAAGTTCACGCAAGGCAATAAGAAAACAGTATGGTGCTTTTAAAGGAATGTTATTATTATTCAAAAACAACAAAATCAACTTATTCTTTTTCTTACATAAAAGAAAGTCTACCCTCTACTCATCTCGAAAAAACAAATCTCAATGCACAAAAGATATATGGTGAGATCTAAAAGCTATACTTCTTCATCTTCTGCTTGGCCGTAAAGAGCAGTTTTTTTAGACATTTATTTCATTTTTATAAAAAGATTGCTTTAAACCTAGAGTTTATTTGTATGTATTTCTGATTACCTTTGGAGAAGAGATGTTTTTCCCACATGTTCAGTTCCCCCCAACACAACTTTAACCAAAAAGTCATAAGGTTTTTTCTCTTCTGATTTTTTGGTAGTTGGATCATCAAGACCTGTGTCTTTAACCATCGTGACCTCCTATTATCTATAGACCATTTCCCTAACAAACAAAAAACAACAACAACAAAACAAACGAAAAAAAAAAAAAAAAACACCCAACAACACGGGATATATAATCTATTTTCGCCTACTCATATAAATAAACTAAATTCTCATGCAAATCATAATTATGTACTTTGCTTAGAAACTAGATGCCATAGATAAAATGTCCACATAAAATAACTGTTTTATTGTTCTATTAAATTTTTAGAATTAAAGTAATGTGCTGATGATACAGTAGAGCCCTTGATTCTAGAATCTATAAGTAAGCTACATCCAGTGATCGCCAAATTTAAGCCCGTGAACATAGATCCCAACATAGGTAAGATAGAGTGAGGTTGTTTATCTGAATCGAGATAGAACGGCATGAGTAAAACTAGATGAAAATTTAACTCTTTCTTAGTTTAATTTTCGTTAAGTACAAATAATGTTAAATCGCAACCAAGGTTGCCTAGAAATTACAAACAAAAGGGACTTCACTCTGTTTAACATTATGTGACAAAAATGCAGCCTTTTCAGGTTTTCAGGTTGAGATTCGTTTTTTTTTTCCCCTAGTCTTCTAAGATAGGAAAACAGTCAATACAGCCAGCCCGCGGACAAACATGTGTTTTGAACTCAAATACTTACTTTAACAAATATTCAAAACAGATTATCACTATTTCTCGCGTGGTATTTTCTAGAATATAGATTTAGTTGTTTCTATTTGAAATTATCAATGAAAAAATTTATGTTAGGGCCTAAAGTATTGTCAATTCACAGATGAGTATGCACGCACTCAATCCATAGTTTTTTTTTTGTCCAATTGTTGCTATAAGCTTACGCACTACATAAATGGTGTTTCTGTCCAAGGAATGGGAAGCGATTATTTTACTTCAAGTGATAATTTTTCTTTGATCTGGAAAACAATGAACTAAGAGAGCGCTTCGTTTTATCCGACAGAAAAACCAATGAATTTGATTCGAGCAAAACACTCACATAAGTGCATAGGCCTATAGCAATATTAATTTTGTAGGCCCTACACGCGTACATAGGACTACGCCCTCATTCTAAACTTTATTTTTAAAAAGTGGTTCGACATTCGAGGGTTGAAAGAAAATATATGAGTCACCCATAGTATTTGAAGTCGTAGTTAACTCACAAAGCAATGATGACTAATTATAAATATTTTTTTAAAAATCCAACCAAAGTAAAAAAACAAAACAAATAAAGCAGCAAAAAACAACAACAACAATCAAATAACACCCCCCTCCCAAAAAAAAAAAAAAACAACAACCCACCACCAACAACAACAAAAATAAAAACAAAAAACCAAACAAACAAAGAAACCCCACAAAAAACTACTCCAAAACAAAACAAACGACAAGAAAACCAGAATCAAAAATAGATATATGGACATATGATGTCTTTGTTAGATTTTTAGGCACTAAAGCGTGTCTATGTCGACGAAACCACTGTAAAATCTAGAAGGCGTCAAGCCACAGATTTCTATTAATAGAAATGTGTGCTGCCAGCTGATCAAAATTTACATTTTCATGCCTAAAAGAATCATCACGAACTGGAGAGTTCTCTAAGAATGAGCTTCCTATCATAGTTATTAGTCAATAGTCACTGTAAATATCAGTTTGGAGAGTTTGGAGACCCAGTGTCAGTGTAAAAAAGGAGGGGAAATTGATTATTTTATTCATTCTTAAAGTTAAAAGCTGAAGAAAAATAGGGCTTGTCACAAAGAAAGGAAAATTACGCTCCCTTGAATTAATAAGTAAAATGAAACCTAAATATATAATAACTTTGTACGCGCTTTCACTTCTCAAAGAATAAAACTAACAAGGAAAAGCTGATGTTCGTCATTTAGATCCAACAACTCAGTTCACAGCACTGCTGACTGAGTTAACTGGCACGCCCAAAAGCAGCTAAAATTGTTGACAGTATTGCCTGTTTATATGCAGTACACCCAAACAGACTTTTTTTGTGTGCAAAATTGGTACTTTAAACTAGAGCAAGACAATTTCCTTATCAAACTGTGTAACAAAAAAGATCATGGAAAGAATTTTCATAAATTACTTTAATGCATCAACCGTCTCCCTTTTTTCCTCTTGTTGTTATTGTTTATCAAGCCCACCCACCTATTTTTTTCTATATATCCATTTGTTATTAGTCACATCTCACCATTTTTAGCAAAAAAACCCAAAAAACTTCGACCATAAATAATAAAAACAATTAAAACAACGTAGAAGACTGGATGATGATTATATTAATGTATCATATAAACAGCATCAACCAAACAAACTTCAAGTTTATAATCTTTGAAAATACAATCCCTTGATACGCTTTTGCCAGACATATTTTTCAGTCGTGGACAAAATTTATCATAAAACCATTTAACAGATTTATTCCACAAAAATGATACCTATTTCAATTGTTGAAACTTGACTTTATGATTGTGATACAGAAGAAACATACATTTTTGACATTTGCATAGTCGTGTGTTTTATTTCAGCCATGTGCAATAACAATTATTTTAGAAGAATAAACAAATAAAATTGCAAAAAAATCATTGCTAGGAAGAAGATTTTCTTTTACACATAGGCACATATCACATTTCCACAGAATGTTGTAAATAGTTATTTTAACAACATAAATCAGTTCATTCGAAAGAAAAAAAAAATTTGTTCCAAATGTAGGGTAGTATAAATTAATCATTGAATGTGTCCTTTCAAATAAGCACATAGAATTTACAGTGAAAATTAACAGTTGTAAATCTGACAGGAAAAAACTACTATCAGACAATGAAATATTTATAGAATTTAAGAATACATGAAAATAAATTTTCTTAAAAGGAGTTTGTAAAAACACACCTTTTTATCACTGCAAAGGATACCAAAAACTATGAAAATACTTTGCTTTATACTAATTTTATCTGAGGTATTAAGGTTACATTTGATTGAAGAAGAAAAGAGTATACAATTGCAGCACACCAACCCTAATAGTATTGAGTAAAACTCCAAAACCAACACAAACATTAGCTAAGACTGAAAAGGTTCACACATAATGTAGCCAATGAGAAGTTTTGGGATTTGTTTAACCTTTGCCCTGTCACCCTACACACAATGTTGTACGCGTTGATATGCTCTTGTGCTAGCACCTTTTTGTATTGATCTGCACACCTTCCATTTCAAAATAATAAATATCAAAGCTTTTACCTTTTCAATTTTTGGAAATTCCACAAAATAACGTGCAAACAAGTTATTGATTGCCATAAGAATGCAGACCTAGGCCTTTTAGGTGGTCGACAGGACTTTGTCTAGCCTTATTTTAGCATTTTTTGTTTTGGTCAGGGATGTGACGAAATTTCAAATAGCGGTGTCATATTTGCAACAAAGTTGACAAAATCTCAACAAGCAGTTTCAAAGTTGTCACACTGACTCTGTCGAAATTGTGACATGCTTATAAATTTGCTTTTAAGATGACTATACATGTGGGAAATCATTTCAATTGTTACTAAAAAATTTTACATTTTAAGCCACATATTTCCACATGTCGGATATGCAACACCCCACCCTACAGCAAGTATGGTTTTAGCTTTGTCATTTCTATAAAAACAGAAATTTAAACTGTACACACCCAGACATCAATCATAAAACTTTAATCTGATCTAAAGCCAAACATCAACTCATACATGCAAAAAGGTTTTGCAAACAGGGCTAGATATTTGATTTTCATAACTCTATACTTGAGTTCTAGTGCTCCTTTTTGATGCAGGAAAGCTCATTGGATAATAAGGTATCTTTAAATAGCACATGCACAGTTTTCAAACATTAATTAAATGAAACCTTTGTAAGTATACTTCATTATATTTTTTGACCAAAGTACATAAAAAAAAAAAGACTGAGAATTTTCTATAATAAACTTTGAATATATGTTAAAAGGCTTTTTGCAACAAATTAAACTATTTCTGTATTATGCATTTGCATTTTTAATATTATTTTTCTATTTAAAAGGAACTTTGTGCAAGTAAAATGTATGTAATTGAAAGAATAGGGATTTATACAAAAGATGGATTCTTTTCTTCACAATATTATGCAAGTGCTGGATTTTTTCTGATTCTCTACTGCCTTTAACTCTGGTTTTGCCTTTGATGGTTTAGCCTTTGGTCCAGACTTAGCAGCATTTGCACGGTCTTTTTTGTATTTCTCAACCACAAGCTCCAAAAATTGCTGTGAAAAAAGACAAAAATATGAAAACATAAAAGGTTCTAAATCTTTTTGGGATCATTTAAAACAGTTTGCATTATCATTGCCAGCCAAGGATTCCCACAGTGCAGCAGAATAAACCATTCGGCACTTCATGCTGGAATTCCAATAAATGCCTAGATACATTTTTAACACATAAGATAAATCCAGATATATATAATTGATTCCACATATCTTCACGTTTGCAGTATTCTCACAAGTAATGTGTAGAACAGAATTGACGAGACCAGTTGACAGTTGTACTTTCTTTACTGGTGTATGGCTGACTAATTGGTTACAGAATAGTGACTGACTATCAGGGGAGACGTTTAGCGCCACTGGTTAGGGTATAATTATATAGGTTTAGTATATTAAATTATAAGTATGCGTATACTATTATATCACAACGTCCATGCTCTTTTTGCATTTGAGTACACGTTAGCTTCTTATCAACTTTTCTCAAATGACAAAATTTCTATACCCACTTGGACATTATGTGTAATAAGATTTTAATCATGCACTTTGGTTTTCATTCAGCTATTTTTCAACAGTTTTCTGAGATGTATAGCTATAAATAATCACCATCATTAGTAGTGGTACTGAATTTTTCATGGGGATTGATAAAATGCCCAAAAGCGTTTTGATGTTTCACCTTCACAAAATATGCATGTTCAGAGCAAAATTATGTTTACACATCTTTCAGTTTGAAGATCTCAAAGTCTATTTTGATCTACTCATTTCCAATTAGCAAGAAAATAATATGTTAAATCTGAGTTATCTCTGAGAGTCGAAAAGGACATGAACAGATTTTTAAGGTGAGCTTGGTGGCTTCATATGCAGGACGTCTGGGTTTTGAATCTTGCTTGAGCCATCTTGCTCCCAACAGGTTGGAGTTTATCAGTATAATTTGATCAACCAAGTCTCTGGTATCCCAATCTTATTTTACTTTTTGTACATTTTGAATTGATATTCTCAAATCATAAAGCAAATCTAAAAAAAACACTTACCTCAAAAGCTTCATTTACGCTGACATTATCCCGTGCACTTGTCTCCATGAAATTCAAACCATTCTCATCTGCAAACTGTTTCCCTTCTTCAAAAGTAACCATGCGTTTTGAATCATTGTGGTCAGCTTTGTTGCCAACTACAAACTGTTTGGAATGGTGGTAAGGCCAAAAATGAAATGTTTTTGTATCAATTAGATGAATCGTTATCCCAATTCATTCTTAAAACAAAGTGCTTGAGCATTGTATTGAATATACCGACAATTATAAGAGTCCCAAAACAATTGAAGTAAGTATAGGCTTAATTATTATCATGAACGGGAAATAATAATATAAATTACCCACTCGAAAGTGTTAAACCAAAGATACTTTGGCAGGATTGCAGAAATATCCATTTGTCTGAAGCAATATCAGTTGTTACAAATTAATGTAGTTTATAGACAATTACAAAATGAAATAAAATTCAAAACCGAAGCTAAAATTATACCCATAATAGTATAAAGAGACCAATTTAAAAACATAATAATGGACTTGAAAAGATATAAAATTAAAAAAAATAAGAAATATTTTAACAATCGTAAAGCAAAACGTACTCAATGAAAACATTAACGTACAAGAATAATATCCTCTGCTCCAAAACTTCTGGTTTGATCCAAAAGTTTCTCTAAATGTTCAAAGCTTTGTTTGTCTGTCACATCGTATACCAGCATCATGCCCATTGCACCTCGATAGTAGGAGTTAGTGATGGTGCGAAATCTCTCCTCGCCAGCAAGATCCCAAGCCTATAAAAACAACAATTATGTTATATTTTATTTCCATAAAATATTAAAAATTTTCATAGTAGAATTCTTAATTAATTGACAATAGATTCAAAACACAGATAATCATTTATTTTAGAAGTCTCTTAAAAGTTCTGTTGCATTAAGTTACAGTTTCATAAAATTTGTACTGAACATGAAAACTTTCTGAATAAATCTGTAATACTCAAGGATATTAGCTGGGAAATCTAAACGAAAAACTAACAAACCTGTGCCAAAGGTACTTTTTAAGATATTTGATTTACTTTTTTGCTTCTTGAAGCCCCCCCCCCCCTTTTTTTTTTACTCAGTTGGAGTCTGCATTACTTTGATGATTTTATTTTGTTAAAATTAATTATCCATGCCTCAATCAAAGCCCAATAAATGCCCATTTTTGTATCCAAAACAAACTTAAAGTAATTTAGTAAGAATTATTTTAATTAACATAAAATTAAAAACTGTTATGTTCTAGATAAAGTTAAAAAAATTAGATTTTGCCCTTAGAGCTCACCTTTTGAAAAACAGGTGGTTTTATTAGTATTATTAGAATTTTTGTTTTATTTACAAACTTAATCTCACTCAACAATAATTGATGGAACCTAGAAAATATGAACTAAGAAATTAACCCTTTCTTTTTCATATGTAAAAAAATGAATTATACAAATATTCAGGAGTTCTGCTTCCTCTATTTTAATCTTGTGCATTCTTCAGGTTGACTACAAAAATATGTTTTCATAATTCTTTTGTTTGAATATACATAAACATAGAACATAGCCCACAAAAAATAATCAGCCCCACATAGACAAATAAAGGATACATAATTATAATTGTATTTCCTTACTTGCAGCTTTACAGTATCTCCATCTTTAGTCTGTATCTCCTTCACAATAAAATCTACCCCAATGGTAGCAATATAGGTGTCTTGATATTTTCCATTTGCATACCTGAAACAACAACAGCAACAAAACACAGACATGTACAAAAATTATAGGCAATATTACATGTATCATAAACAACTGCACTATACATGAATAACAACTAACCTTCTTGACTGAGTTCCTTGTTAATCGTACTGAACAGAAAGAACATTGGATTATTGTTTAAAAATGAGACTATGACTTTACGATCTTACATATCTATACTCCTAGTAAGTTTCCTTAAAAATTGTCCTGTCCATTGTCTTGCTAAGTTCTAACTTCTATGCTCAGTTGCCTAGATATTTCTGAAAAAAGATATTAAATACAACATATTTTGATTGGTATAATTCACTTATGGTTTAGAAGTGTAGGCCTATAAAGCAACATCCATCTTTAGCAATCATCCTCTGAATGCTATCTCCTTGGTTTTTATGTTATCAAATTAAAGCTGTGGAGAAAAAAAGCCATTCTGTTTAATATCTCATAATAGTTTACGACCTGCAAAGCTTTTTGATATAATGTATACATATCTATAGGCCTAGTAAGTTTCCTGATAAATATTCCTGTCCATTGTCTTGCCAAGTTCTATGCTCAGTTGCCTAGATATTTCTGAAGAAAATAAGTATATGTGGAAAATGGTAAAACGAATTAGATCAAATTTTTTCAACCAGAGATAACTGAAAATTGCACATATTATGTTCGTTTACCTATGCAGGAGTGACGTTTTCCCCACTTGAGCTGCTCCATTTATAACAACCTTTATCAAAAAATCAAAAGGCTTCCTCGCCGGTGGCGCACTGGCAGTGGTGTCCTCTCCTGAATCTTTCACCATTGATACCTTTTCTAATGCTCTTTAGTTTAGTGCAGCTTACCAATATAATTTAGAATAGTGTTCTATCTTAAAAACGTCTTACAATAAAGGCAAATTTAGGCATTTCAAGTTATCAAAACTAACGAGTGATATCAATTGTGTGTGCCATGCAATCCAAATAATATTATGTAAAACTATGTCCGATCTTCACTCTAGATGCATCTGTATCGATACATTTAATTTAGAAAGAAACACTGATTCTAGTTTCGTTTCCTTCAACCATTAAGAATCTGTAATAAATGATTCTAGTTTCGTTTCCTTCAACCATTCGCAATCTGTAATAGTGTAACGGGTTTGTTGCTGTAGGTTTACTGGATCTGAGTAGGTTGCCTGGGAATTGTAAACAAAAGGGGCGCTACTCTGTTAAATCTAACGTCACAGGAATAACTCCACTTTAAAAGACTTCCAAGTTGACTCAAAGAATCAAAGTTACTTATCTAGTTATAAAATGCATAACGCCATGCAATCTATGACTCCAAAGACATAAACAGCGTAAAATTCTAATACTAGTTACGCGCTTCTTTTTCTCATGTTCAGTAACAACCAAATACAACGTCATTTAAAACGTTTTTTTCTAGAACAAAACAAGGCCTGGCAGTCCCATTAGCATTAAGACACAATTTGCACCTTCCTTTGGACTCACACCAACCACCCCTGTGAAGCCAGAAAAGAGGATTGCTGACGCTTTGATCCCCACAC
>RQTK01000087.1:543546-557313 GCA_003991915.1 Elysia chlorotica
CACATCTTTTTCATCTAAATCCAGTTATGACAGATCTAACATTTTTGTATTACTCAACACTCGTAACCACGAAAAAACCCCACCACCAAACAATAAAAACAATCGCCTCAATAAAGTAATCCAAACGAACAATATGAAAACTAATATGAAAACTAAACAATAAATAAATCAACAGCAACATAACAAAACAACACCAACAGAACAAAACGAGAGATAACATGAAAAAAACAACAACAACGAAATAACAAAAGAAAATGAACAAACAAAGAAAGAGTAGCAAACAAATCAATAATAATAATAATATGTGATAATGATGATGGGGATGATGATGATGATTATAATGATGATGATGATGATGATGATGATGATGATGATGATGATGATGCAACCACCCCTGTGAAGCCAGAAAAGAGAATGGTTTAGAATGCTGATTAAGACCAAAACGAGAATGCGTTTTTCTTTCCCTAAAACTTTTGTTAAGAAAGTTGGAGCTTTTTTAGTAAAGTTGCCTACAAGGCAGAACAAGATCTTAATTAATTAAAAATAGAATCACTATTTTAGCTTCGATAACAGGGTGTGTGGGAAAGAAAAGTCAAAGACAAATAAAAGAAATGGATGCAATTTAAACATGCCTTTTTGTTTTTCTTTTTGGGTGGTCAATGAACAAATATTTTTTGTGGTTTATGATTTTTTTTTTATTTAAGGAAGGAACCATGAATGACTAATTGTTAATTAAACAAAAGCGTTTGACTTACGTGAACGAAAGGATTATGAGATCGAATATTAATAAATGTAAATTTCACCTCTCCAGAAAATCTTCCCAACTATATTCAAAAAGTGCTGTTTTTCAACTATTGCTCTAAAGTGCGCACAACCAAAAGATGAGAAATATTTATATCCCACAGCTAAAACAGCTTTCGGCTAGACCACGATTCTTTTTTTTTTAATCAAACAACACTGAATGTCAAAGTGGAGGGAAGAGACAATCGACATCATTTACCACAAACCGGTGGCCCAAGTCCCATACTATTTTGGGTTCACTTTTAAAAATGCCTTCAGGGATATAAAAAAAAATCACAAATTACGTCGCAGAAAATATTTACTAAAGAAAAAGATATTTGTGTTGCTCACATATGGAACAGGCAGCAAAATGTATGATGAATTGATCCGTCCTAAACAGAAATCACTTTAAAAATTAATGTTGACAAAACAGGACACACACACACACACACTCTGATAAAAGGGGTTGAGTAACCAGGAAAATAGGCTCAATAGTAAGAAGCAAAGCAGAAAAGACCAACAGGAGCACCTTTCAAACCTCTCGACAATCCTTTGAATTCTCTATCCAACAATTATTTCGAAATACATGTAATCTTTGTACAGAGAATATTCAAAAACTTCTGTCATACTCCTAATCTTGGGACCAACGTAGTGGCTTTTTAGATCATATTATGGACCCTTTTATCCATCCAACGTTTCTATGATTCAAACTTACGTGCGACACTAGGAGCAGAGACATACCAACAAGAAATCTCCCACTGATTTCACACAATGACAATAAATGATTTAATAAATCAAAAACATTAAAATAAACACAAAATTCAGACAAGTTATAGATAGTTGCGCAGAACAGACAAAATTGGGTCAAACTAGGAATAAAGAGAGCAGTGAGCGCTGTGAGATCTCTGTCAACATCGCAGGCGAAAGGCATTTCTGCAGTAAGGCAATTAAACATATTTGAAATTGAAATCTGAAGGTATGATAACAGAATAATTTTATATATGCGTGGGCCACAAAGTAGTTGATTGATTACCACAAAGCGAGATGATGGTGAGTTAAAGTGTTTTCGACTTTGTTTAAGCGTTATGTCGCCGCCATAATGACTGCTCATCGTAATCTTGGTCAAAGTGATGTACTGAATATTAGCACACAAACATAGAAGAAAACACAGTAAATGCGACCTAGAAACTCCAAATACCACAAAGACCAAACACCGTTCGATCTTGAAACAAAGTTAGGCCAACCCCCACATACCGCCAACGTCACCCAGAACGGAATCCAGAAGTAGGCTACGACTAAGAAGTTCGACCCCAAGACTCCAAACTAGCTTCTGGTGACCACCACACACTTGGACTATCCAGACGTCATCTTGCTATTACACAGTTTATCAGCATTGGCAACTCTGTGTTTAAAGAATGGTTGAAATCTCCTTCTTTATATTTTTTGTCTCAGTGAATTTTTTAAAACCTGCGCTGGCTAGAATCCTTTTCATCATGGTAGCGATTATTTTGAAGAAAAAAAAAACACCCTAAAGGTATTTTCTTTTTTTAAGAAATGTCCACGCTTTGAATTTTAAGCTGCATGGAACATGTATTATAAATACTAACAATATATAGATCCCAGTTCACAATATTTTGAATGCTCTAAAGAAACGTTCCTCTCCATGCAAAACTTTAGAGCGGTAGATAAAAGCTGCAAGACTCACTGGAACTTGTATATGTGGATTTTTCGTCAGACCAGTCAAATGCCAACAAGCAAACAAACAAAGATACAAGATGCAGACCAGAAAAATACAAATCCAGTGATGTTTCCCTTCATTTCGAAAGTTCTAAGACATAGAAATTCGTGTAATTTTTGTGATCTACCCGGGGCTCTCGACTTTCAAAACTAGCACGTTTTGAATTCGAAGAAAATAAGAAGGGTCAAAGAGCTGTTATACCATCACCCTCATATGTTATATCACAGAAGTTAGAACCATCATGCGAAGGAATGTACATGTATATGCGAGAAATTGTTTTCGTTACTCTACGTCTAAATGCGACACATGCAAAAACCATATTAAAACATAAACTTTAAACTAATCACGAAATCCGATTTTGACAAGCTACGGACTTTTGTCCTTTCAGGAGAAACGTCTGTATAAAATTAATTTAATGTACTATTAATTTTTGTCACAGTTGTCAAAAAAAACGATAAAGATGCACACAAAAAAAAAATTACAAAAAAAAAGAATGTAGATCTAATTGTGAAATAGGCACCACTGTAATTCTTCCCACCTCCATTATTTTTGCAATGACCAGGAAGGAAACCCTGAAGCACTGAATATTCACTCTATTTAAAATGAGGCAGACAAAATTATAGATTTGCAGATTTCATAATGTGCACTGCCCAGGAGTTATTCCGAGGGTTTTATTTATAAAAAATCCCTTAGTCTGTTATTGTTGAACTGGCATGATAACTACGTGACCGTGTCTTGTTCTCTTTTGGACTGCGTGCATACTAATGGAGAACTTACGTCTAAAATGTAATGCTGAAAGGCTGGCAAAAAAAAAAGAGAAAGGCACGAAATAAATTTATACCTCAAGGAAGCTACCAAGTCGTTATAGCCGATGCTACAACTACTATGCCTATGGCATCTGACAAGAAAGAAATATTTCTCGTTAAGATTTAGGTTACACTGACGAATTTCATGTTTTTGTGCATTTTTATAAAACAGATGCAGTTGTTTAGAAAAAAATATATAGACTATTGGTATTGTAATTTGATTTTAATTTGCCACGGCAGAAAAGATGTCATACAATTAGGTTTGAGACAAAATATGCCTTTGGATTCGAGTTTTTAGTGTATTCCAGGGACATTTAATTTTATGTGTTTGGTCAAGGGCCACACTCATTTAAAAATCATTTGTGAGAGATGCGGTTTTACCACGAGCTGTGTAACTTAGAAGACATGAGCCCTAGATTTTGTTTGAGTTAGATCATCAAATATTAGAGCCCGCAAACAAGTGGTTGGTGTTAGCAAAGACGGGGGCACAGACTAAGATGCCGAATCAACAAGGGCAGATCGCCTCAAACCGATCTGGAGGTCTACAGCACTAACGCAAATTCGGTCTTACTCTATGGCTCTGAAACTTGGCGCACAAACATGACTAGCCACAAAAAACTCAAATCATTCACCAATAGATGCATCAGAAACATCCTCATGGTTAGGTGGCCTGAAGTTGTATCAAACAAAGAACTGTGGGCAAGAAGGAAGCAAGCCCCCATCGATACAGAGATGAGAAAGTATGAATAGGGTTGGATAGGCTAGACACTTTGAAAGTCTGTATCCAACATCACAGGCAAGTCCTAAGGAAAAAGAATGGTCGGCCGTCCAAAGCAGACTTTACTGAGAAGCACCGACGCAGAGATAAAAGCTGATGGACCGATCTGAAGAAGACCAACCAAAACCGAGTCACGTGAAGGGTTGTTGCTATGGCCCTATGTTTCACAAGGAATCAAGAGTCTTAAACTAAAACTAAACAAACACGCGATTATGCTAAGCCTTGCCCCTTATTTTGATATAAAAAAAAAACAACATTTAAAGCCTATAAACATAAAAAATATAACTCTGTGACGCTTTTTGTGCTGTTTTTGTTTTGGATCCAAAATTACCGAAAGGTCTATGTCATTTCTAAACTTCTTCACAAAACGAGACAACATAAACCTTACGAAAAACATCCATAAAGTCGGCCTCTGAAGTCTCACCGATTGAAAAAAAAAGTGTTCAATGGAAAAATTCGCATTTGGTTTCGAACCTTCTCTTTTTGCTTTAAGCTACACAGTTGTGTTTCTCCTACACGGGGTATCAGAAACTATAACACATGGCTTTTAACAATCCATGGATCTAAATCTCTATCAATATCTCATCAGTATTCTCACCATTCGGTCCTTCCTATTAGGAATAAAAATTGTTGTAGTCATGACAAGTCACTAAGCCAGTGGGAATGTCTGGATATTACATGTCTAGTGATACAATGCTGTATAGTCTAGTAAGTATTTCTTCATGAGTGACAATCTTTCAAACAATTAATTTTTTAAGAAAATGATGTATGGGCCACAGCCTAAAGATACACACAGACACAAACATATACATTCTAAGAACTTGCTGTGACTTTTAATAATATCCTCTGCAGTGTTTTCCTTTCTTCTTAAACCTCTCTCTCTCTCTCTCTCTCTCTCTCTCTCTCTCTGTCTCTCTCTACCCCTACCTCACTGTCTCTCAAAGATAACAGAATTCAATGAGGTAGCAAAGTCACATTATATTTATATAAAAATCTTATGACTAGTTCTATAATTGATCAATAAATAAAAGAAATAACAAAAACTTCCCTTCCGTATTACCCCTTCATATCGTGAGCTAAAAATAGGCCTACGTCATCACTATTGTATCTTCACGTCGCATCTAGCACAGCACAATAACAATAACACATATACACATTTTTATAAGCATGGTCTTGAAGTCACGGATCATAATAACATATCAATACCAGAATAATCTCAAAATCTCAAAACAAAATAAACAACCATCCAGTGTGCTTTCCTCAAATTCCGGCGGATTATATAAACAATTGTCGACATTACGTGGGTTATTGGAGATGATCAACACTTCTTAACATAGCTTAACATCACGACAAAAGACCAAACTACGATTCTTTTGTTTTGAAAGGGGTGGGAGTATATAAGATTTAGTGCATCTGCACATGAAAAACATGTAAAACCGTACTATTGCACAGAACTAATTAAAAAAAAAACACACCTGGTCAAATCTTACCATTCACGCGTGATTTCATCAAGGATGGCTATGATTAGTTACGATTACAGTTCCTAATCCCAGCCAATGACGAAACGCGTGTCTGTCCATGCTATATAAGGAGTCCTGTCCAAGGACTCTGCACACCAGCAGGGTAGCGGCACTCACCTGGGAGGGAACTCACTGTACAAGGTAAGACCAGGGAATGTATTCACTTCCATCTGACTTTGAAGACATAACCATAACCTGTTCTCGATTTCCTTTCACTGTAACGCATCAACCAAAGCACACGATCTTTGTTCATACATTCAATGTGTATATCAAGATTTGCTTTTGCTTCCGTTACTGTTTTTGCTTTTGTCATTGTTGTTGTTGTTGTTGTTGTTGTTGTTGTTGTTGTTGTTGTTGTTGTTGTTGTCATTGTTGTTGTCGTTATTGTTGTTGTTTTAAATGTTATTACTTTTGTGTAAAATTTCAAACTGGTTCCTTTTTTCTATGCTCATATTGTATTAGTCAGCTTCTAATTTCTAACTCTTGTCCTATGTCTCCACCGAAAGTTCCGTGTGCTCCTCGTAATTAATTAATTTCTATTGTTCTTTCCCCTCGTTTACTTACACCGCTGCTGCAAATACTCTTGTAGCTTCTCACATTTTAAATGTACATTTGTAACTCCAAAAGCTCCATCTTTAAATTACAACACATCGTTACATTAATAAATTCAATAAATTTTTTTCGCTTTATACCACAATATACCTCTTTGAATGAAAAAATAATATACAAAATAATTTTTAAGTCATTATTGATATTTTAAAAACAACATAACTATCACTCATACATGTTTTTCTTCAAGTTCTAGTTCATACAGATTTTAACTACTATTAAAATAAAAAAGCACAAACATATCTATTCAACCGTTCAATTTAAATGGGTTTCTTTTCAGGATTTGAAACACTGTAAAAGACAGCAAGATGAACATCCAAGCAAAACTTTTCCTACTGTGCCTAGTCAGCACAATAAGCACTTCTCAGGGCATTAGCCTGTATAAGAGGATTGCTGACGCTTTGATCCCTACACCAACCACCCCTGTGAAGCCAGAAAAGAGGATTGCTGACGCTTTGATCCCCACACCAACCACCCCTGTGAAGCCAGAAAAGAGGATTGCTGACGCTCTGATCCCCACACCAACCACCCCTGTGAAGCCAGAAAAGAGAATGATTTAGACCGTTGATTTAAGGCCAGGCCCTCAATTTGGTTTGCCGATCTCTAATTCTTGAATAATCCGGTGAAAAAAATGAAATAAAGTGTAAGCATTTGAAACATCGTTTTGTTTTTCTTAGGTTGGAGTTTGTAGAAGGAATTTTTTTCCAGCTTCATTTTTTATTATTATTGATACATGCATTGTCAAACATTGAAATTCAATTTGAAGGACCGTTAGTGATGGAAAATATTTTTACTTGACAGTAAGTTGTTGATTGCATATTTTTTATAAGGGTTTTATATAAATATTTCTTACAAGTGAAAAACCGCATTCGACGGCTTTTAACTTTCTTGCTTTCATTCAAGTTTTACAAATTTTAAAACTATAAAGATTAAAACGATGAAAGAGTCATGGAAACTTTCTGGAAAAATAAACCAAGTATGACATTTAAAAAATAACCAACCAACATATATTTGAATTTGTTTAGAATTGTAACAAATGTTCACTTTTAATATTTAATTCACAACAATACATCATTTGAAGTTTAACAAAATTCTAGTATTCAGTATAAAAATTTTTACAAAACACAAATATCTATACTTTACTAAAAATGGAAAACAGAAGCTTACAATCCGCAACAAAGGTAAATATGTTCACCTTAAATCCAAGTAAATTGGGATATTGTAATCACCTTTTAAGACTCCTTTGTTTTGCCAGCAAATGATAACTTACTGTCGCCATTTTTTTAATTTGAATACTATACCAAACGGAAATCAAGTTGAGGTACTATCAGTGGGTTGGGTAACTTGTATTTCCAATGTTCTGTGTTTACAATTTTGTCATGTCTACTGCACACTTAAATCAGCAAAAGTGGTCTGAGAACGGAAAATAAATCGCCTTTCATTGATTCAATTATCTATGAGCCTTACGTTTACTATACTATTACACAATTATTCTCTTAAATCCATTAAAAAAAGAACATACAAACACTAGGGGTCTCTACGAAGTGTATCTATGCACGGGGCTTTCAATTTCACACGCTATTATTGTTTTTGTTTTTTTAAGCACGTAAATTTTAATGAACAGACGCACACTTTTCGCACGAATGTTTGTTTATTTGTAAAATCCGAAAATATAATTAAGCCTTTTCAATGTATTGCGAATACAAATAAAAGCATGTATATCAATTTCTTATGACTTTAAAAATATGTCCAAACAAGAGATTACAAATAGTAATCAAACGCAAAAACGACCCCCCCCCCACCACCAAAAAAAAAAAAAAAAAAAAAAAAAAAAAAAGACAAACAAAAACAAACAAACACACAAAAAAAAACACACACAAAAAACACCAACAACCAACCAAACAAAACCAATGATGCCATATTCGTGTATTTTCACAGTATGTAAACTAAGACTTACTAACTAATGTAAGACTGGTTTAAATGCTGTGATAAGACTAAACAAGTTCCCATAATAAGTGAGAGCATGTAAAAAATATTCTCCTCATTTTGGTATCTATATAACCCCTTCCCCCCAAAAAAAAACAACAACAAAGACCAAAGCAAAACAAAAAACAAACAACAAAACAAACAGCGAGAGCAACCCCTAAACAAACAAAACAACCGTTAAATGCATTATATGATGAGAGTTTAAACGGTCATTGTTATTGTGGTCTTATAATTAATTGGTCTTGCTGCTCACAACGACACGTCCATTATTATACACGTATTGGTTACGCTGCTCATTGCTGATACATAGATCTAATTCTCTACACCAGGATTGATGCGTGCGGTAGCGTTTCTTTCTCTGTTTTAAAACTCTTATAATGGCGGTTTTCGTTTTTTTTCTCTCCCGAGAATTGTCATCAGCTTAAAAACCTTTACCATGTCATGATGTAAGGCATAGATACATAGATTTAATTCTCTACACCACTATTGATGCGTGCGGTAGCGTTTTCTTTCTCTATTTTAAAACTCTTATAATGGCGGTTTTCGTTTTTTTTCTCTCCCGAGAATTGTCATCAGCTTAAAAACCTTTACCATGTCATGATGTAAGGCATATGCCTTGTGTGCACACTATTTTGGGGAATTAAAAAAAAAACTTATGTAAGCTAAAACCTTTGGTTTTTATAAATAAATTCCAAAATTCCCGGAAAGAAAGGTGTGCAGAGGTGCTAGCATAAGAGTATTATTATCAATGCGTAAACAACAACAACAGAAAAATTCCCACGATCAGCACACACATACACACACACATACACAACAACAGGCTTTTTGTTTATTATTTGTTTGGATAGGTCAAATAAATTTACCCGCCCCCAGAAATTTATCGAAAATTAAAAAAAATAAATTCATTATTTCATAGGTTACCCGTATCAAGAACATTTTAAGAATCGTAACTTAAATAACCAGCAGCAACAATTTGTGAAAATTTTGTTTAAATGTTTGGTGTCAGATTCCAGAAAAGCCGGGTCAAAAATACATATTTCTATAATAACTATTAAAGATTAATTATTACCGCATCCATGTTTTTTAAATTTTATTTTCTTTTTTCTTCTCACAGCTCCTATAGATATAGTATGTAAACATGTATCCTGGTTCTTACCCTAAAAACAAAAACAACACCGACAAACAAAAAAACAAACAAAATTATAGACATAGCAAACTATATTATTTAACACGCAATACCGCAAATAACTCACAAAGCTGTTTTATATAATTATTTGTCACCCCCCCCCCCCTCTTTACAGATGAATTTTCTTCTTTTACTTTTTGAAACTTTGGCAAGAAGAATACATTAATGTGTTAATTTTATGAAAGCTGCGTCGTTTTCATAATTATGTTAAAAAAATGTTGTTTTGAATCTTGAAATTACATAATTATTCTGTACTTGACTCGCCCCGACAAAACCGCTATCAGTGGAGCGTTGCGACTTGCAATCTACAGTGTACTTCATGGGTAGGAAGGAGAGAGAGATAGAGAGAAAGAGAGAGAGAGAGAGAGAGAGAGAGAGATAACTACTGGAACCGACAGTCGCGCTGGCTCAGCCTGCCGCGGTAGAGGAGACGAGAGGAGAGGGGAAACACAGAAGGGAAAAAGTTGACGAAAAAGTTTAGGGGGGCTAGAATCCACTGACTCTACAGTTACCACTAAGAGAGAGAGAGAGAGAGAGAGAGAGAGACAGAAAGACAGAGACAGAGACAGAGAGACAGAGAAAGAGTGAGAGAGAGATAGAGAGAGAGACAGAATGAGTCAGACAGAGAGAAAAAGAGAGAGAGAGAGTGAAGAGAGACAAAAAGAGAGAGATAGATAGATAGAGATAGAGAAACAGAGAGATATACAGAGAGAAAGAAAGACAGAGAGAGAGAGAGAGAGAGAGAGAGAGAGAAAGACAGACAGACAGAGAGAGAATGAGAGAGAGATAGATATAGATAGAGAGAGAGAAAGTGATAGAGAAAGAGAGATAGAGAGAAAGAGAGAGAGACAGAGAGAGATAGAGAGAAAGAGAGAGACAAAGATAGATAGAGAGAGACAGAGATAGATAGAGAGAGACAGAGAGAGATATAGAGAAAGAGAGAGACAAAGATAGATAGAGAGAGACAGAGATAGATAGAGAGAGACAGAGAGAGATCCACTGACTCTACAGTTACCACTAGAGCTTCGTCCCGCAGTCGAGGTGCGAAAAGTTTGGTGCCACACGGGATATGATAATTTTATCCTCACACAAAAGGAAAAAAAAATATCTGGAGTCTAGTCCTTTAGCTTACCTGTGTGGGGCGACTGCCTCCTATCCAGATCTAGACAAGTAAGAACATAGACATATAGTTATAGATTTGTTGGAGATCTGAATAGATCTAGAACTTATTTTGATGCACTGTTGGTGATCATTTCCTTACATGGGATTGCTTACATCTATAACCTTATAGTGATACGGATAGATTCAGGATTTTTGCATTGAGATCTGCCAAGAAAACTGTTGAGTTCATTCTGATATGTAAGTATGCTATGCTTGTGTGCTTATTTGCATTTTTGGGAAGTATATTTTCTTACTTCTGAGTGTTTTGATATATCGACTGTAATTCTGAATCAAATAATATTTTGACAAGATACACGCCTAATTCTAACCTTGAAAATGATTTTCGAACACGTCTTAAAGTAAACATAGTTATACCAGTGGTCAAGTCCAAAAGTCTGTCGATCATGCTAGATCTTCGTATTTAACTTATCGTAGTATGTTTAATATCCAAAGAATTTAGGGTATTAGTGCACTATTACTCCTGTCACGAAACCATTGATGAGATGCATGTTTTTATATGTATAGGGAGAGAAAGAGAGAACGATAGAGATAGAGGAAGAGAAAAGAGAGAGAGAGGGGGGAGAGAGAAAGAGAGAGAGAGAGAGAGAGAGAGAGAGAGAGAGAGAGAGAGAGAGAGAGAGAGAGAGAGAGAGAGAAGTGTACATCCATCCTAAATTGCATGAGAGATTGACAATGTAATAACCAATAAATAAATATTCAAATTACGTTAACATTATAGCAGCTTTTATGAACTTGAACCAACAATAACAGAAACAATGGATACAAGCTAAATCTAGAATCAGACTTCATTGTGAAAGTTTTGGAGGACCAACTTTTCAAGGATCAGCATTCGGTGCTAAACCCCAAACACTATACAGTTTGCTTTTTAGGGTAAATACAGCAAGTTTTGGCTCTATCTCTCAGTTCTGCCCGGATTCCATGATACACACGTACATGTCGCCCTGACGAAGAATTCCCTGTGTTGCTGCGGATTATTGTCGCTGTTACCAAATCCCTCCAACTAATTCTGTGAACATGGTAGACCAAGCTGCTGGTTTTGCCCCAACCAGTGTCAAACTGTGGATATTAAATGTGCTCATTATTGGATTACTGGCTGTTGTTCCGGGACCAAGCCATGCTCAATGGAGTGGTGAGTTTCATCTTTGTGCGTCGTTGTTGTAGTGGTTGTAGTTTACACACGTTGTTACGTTACCGTAGGTATAGGCCTACTGGTGTTGCTGTTCTTATGTTTATTGTTCACGTATTGCTTTCTTACTACTAACCTTCCTCGTCCTCCTCCTCTTCCTTGCCTCCTCTCTATGTCTTTCACGTAGTCGTCATCCTCCTCCTCCTCCTCCTCCTCCTCCTCCTCCTCCTTCTTCTCTTCTTCTTCTTCTTCTTCTTCTTCTTCTTCTTCTTCTTCTTCTTCTTCTTCTTCTCTCTCTCTTCTTCTTCTTCTTCTTCTTCTTCTTCTTCTTCTTCTTCTTCTTCTTCTTCTTCTTCTTCTTCTTCTTCTTTCTCTCCTCCTCCTCCTCCTTGTAAATAATTATTCTCTTTAGTACTCTCTACCTTTTTGGATCATTTTCCATCTATGCGTGTGTCTAGTAAGTGCAACAGTATCATAATAAACGTGGACCCCGGGCTAGAGTACGTTTGAATAGGGCTAAGTTAAAACTACGTTTAGCTTTAAATCCCATTGATCCTGAGAATACAAACGTTACAGAGGTCTGATTTCTTCACTCCGTCTTTTCCATGAATGAGTTTTCAAAAAGGAGAAAAAAAACGTCTAAGCTCATTCATGCAAAAGCAGTCCACCAGTCTATTCACTTTATTACTCCATGGCTATCTTTATTGCCGTATTGGCACTCAGCTGTGAATATTCTTTAGAAACGCATCCGCGCAAACTCCCAACCGTATACCCCAAACGCTTATTTGTACACATTTTTCTATAATGTGTATCCCATCTAAAATTAACACTGATTTTTTTGGCAGCCCTGCAAAAGGGTCTAACTTTGAATTACGCGTACATGTATGTACGCACGAACACAAGCCAAGCGAATCGACATCGGTGCGAGGGATCGCGCTATCTCTCGAATCACGGCATTTATCTGCTGCCTCCGTGTTGATACGTTAAAATTTTATAAAAGGAGAGGATTTTTGTTGTTGAGTTGGTTTAACGTATAACATCAGCACTATATATCATATATTGTGGACGGGCACGAAGACTGACGTCTTACAATTTTATGTGCTGCCACACACGAGACAGAGAAGGGGGTACAATGACTCATGTCTCAGTCAGTCACATTAAACGGACACGCCGACCCAACCAGTAAGGGCTCAGACCGCTAGGACTCGAACCATGGACCTCCTGTGTCGAAGGCCGACGTTTTACCTCACAGCTACCGCTCTTCTCAAACGGAGGGGAGGAAGACAACTAAAGATGTGGGATGGGGAAAGTAAAAAGCAAGAAATAGATAGGAAGGCGCGGGAGAGGCAAACCAAAGATAAGAAGAAGTGGAGAAAACAATTAAATAATTGGGCAGAGGAGAGAAGAGAAGAGAGAGAGAGAGAGAAAGAGAGAGAGAGAGAGAGAGAGAGAGAGAGAGAAAGAGAGAGAGAGAGAGAGAGAGAGAGAGAGAGAGAGAGAGATGATGGTGAGCAAAATTGCTTTGTTGGAATAATACTTGTAGGAGAAATCAAGTACATTTTAAAATATTACGATGGTGCTAATACAAAAAAGAGGAGGAGAGAAATAAGAAGAAGAAGAAGAAGAAGAAGAAGAAGAAGAAGAAGAAGAAGAAGAAGAAGAAGAAGAAGAAGAAGGACAATATCAACAAGAAGAAAAAGAAGGCGAAAAAGATGGAGGATGAATAGGACTTATACTTCTCATCCTAAAACGTTTACTTTATATGGTTTCAGGTTTGAGATTTAAAAGTCCTTATAGATGTAGTAGAAAAAAAGGTTATGGAAACCGCCTGAGAACGCAGTATCGGTACAAAGTCCAGTGAGTAGTGAGTGAGCAGTGCTAGACCACTCACCCACTCACCCACTCACCCACTCATCTCTCTGACCATGAATCATGCACGTCGAGGCAAGGTCAGTGGGCAGACCGCCCCAGTCGTAAACCCTGTCTGTAGAAGCTCATTTACCAAGATTAGACCCAGGAGACGTGCCAACTTTATGTGAAAAAAAAAATAAGTAAA
>RQTK01000087.1:563933-575347 GCA_003991915.1 Elysia chlorotica
GGGGGGAGGGGAGGTATAAATGAAATAGAAAGACAAAATGAAAGTCATAACTATATCGCTTATTTCCCATTTGTCATAACGTCTCGATTGTGTACATTGATAGCGCACGGACACGGGATGTTACCGTGAAATCTAGACCCACATAATAATTATTCCGTATTTATATACTACGGGAGAGAGAGAGAGAGAGAGAGAGAGAGAGAGAGAGAGAGAGAGAGAGAGAGAGAGAGAGAACAGAGAGAGAGAGAAACAGAGAAACAGAAAGAGAGAGATAGAGAGAGAGAGAGACACACACACACACACAGACAGAAAGAGACAGAGGGACATGGATACACTTAGCTCTGACGTTAAAACAATGCGAAAAGGGACAATATCCTAGAACATAGGTAGATGAATGTCACAACACAGAAGACAGCAAAGCCCCATGAAACCCAGTAATTCATTCACTGTAAGCCAATCTGTGTGACATTTTGTGTAACAATGACTTATTCTTTGTGACCAGTTTAGCGTGACGAACGGATTTCTTGTGTCAATGCAATAACAGGTCAATTTAAAATTGAATATCATCGCATAGAGGATCGTGTACGGCTGCAAAGCATAGATAGTAATTATATAAAACAAAAAAGAGAGATGTATAGCTGTATGATGCATCCTTTAAAAAATTTCAACTGAGCCTTGCCAATTAATGGAGCCCCAAAATCGCGAACAATGTGCTACAGCCCTAGCTACATGAATTTATTCATTCTGACATGATATTTGATTCAGGGCGCAATAAAACTGCCTTCATAAAATTCTGTGAGGAAGAAAAGGCTCCAATAAATCTCACTGAGGACGAGAGCCGGATGTTTTGTCTTCAACATAGAGGCTTGTAATTGGCGGATATTCTTCTTCTATACTCTGCTCTGTGGTGTATGTGTTTGTTTGAAAAGGGGGAGGGGGGGCAATGGGATAGAAAGAGAGGGAGAGAGAAAGAGAGAGAGAGAAGAGAGACAGAAAGAGAAAGAGAGAGAGAGAGAGAGAGAGAGAGAGAGAGAGAGAGAGAGAGAGAGAGAGAGAGAGAGAGAGAGAGAGAGGAAGCATATAACTTATTTCCTGGGGAGGGGATTGTGGGTTATACTTATAGAGCGCGGTTTAATAGTACATGTTTAATCAACCTATAATTATTGAATGTCTGACGCCGCGATCTATTTCCTTTTTTTTTACAGTTTAGGTAGCCTGCTGCAGAAAACAATGTCACAGTATTGTGCAAATGATCCAGGTGTATGTGTTTGTTTGAAAAGGGGGAGGGGGGGAGACAATGGGATAGAGAGAGCGAGAGCGAGCGAGAGAGAGAGAGAGAGAGAGAGAGAGAGAGAGAGAGAGAGAGAGAGAGAGAGAGAGAGAGAGAGAGGCACATTTCTTAACCCCATTGGGAGGGAGAATATACGCGGTTCAATAGTATAAACAACCTATACTGAATGTTTGACGCCGCAGTCTTTTTCCTTTTCTTTTTTTTTCCTCAAATTTAGGTAGCCTGCTGCAGAAAACAATGTCACAGTATTGTGCAAATGACCCTTCTCAATAAAGAGGAAAAGAAAGTTTTTATAGTTTTACGATACTTTATTTTTAAGCTGAGTATGTGTATGTATGTATGTATGTATGTATGTATGTATGTATGTATGTATGTATGTATGTATGTATGTATGTGCGTGTGTGTGGTGGTTCAATTTCAAGTATTGCGGTTTGATAGTACTTGTTCAACCAAACTTCCATTACATTCTATTTTCCTTGTTCATCTTACTGTAGCCTGCTCAAAAACCGTAGGCCTAAGTGTTACAGTCACAGTCACAGCCACGGAAACTTAACTTCTCACAACGGAGAGCAAAAGAAACTTTACTCTAATTCATATCGGGGTCATAAGGTCGAAGACCACGTCCATGAGCCCTGCATCCATAGATCTAGATCTAGATCTAATTAATTTTCTCAGCGTTTCGCCCAACGCCACACACCAGCGACTAGAGGTATTGCGATTACACGGGGTCCACACCGAGAACGGAGACGTCAGCTATGAGTGTCTGCACCGTGTCCAACCATAATTATCTCTATTCTAGAGTTCTTGAGTTGGTTTCAACGTCCAACATCAGCACTATATAGGCTATATTGTGGACAGGACCCAAGACCGACGTCTGACAATTTTATGTGCTGCCACACATGAGACAGAACGGGGATGCCATGACTCCTGTCTCAGTCAGTAGGGAGCGCAATCGGCAGGGCTCGAATCCAGACCCTTTGTGTCGGAACCCGATGTTCTACCCCACGACCACCGCCCCCGACATTGAGCGAAAAAATATCCCCGAGGTTTCCCGAAAAAAAATCTCTTAGGTTTCCAGAAATAACTGTTAGGATCACCGACAATTATGACACAAATTTTCTTCTGGACCAAAGTGAGCTATATCATTAACATATTTGGCACATTTAGGATAGTTTACATCCTTAGACTAAAAGTCTTGTTGACTGAACGAAAAATACTCACTTAGTATCTTTAGGTCCTATTTATAATTTAAATAAAATAGATCACTATAACTTTTGTTATGCAAAAATGTTTTCATCTCAATTCGGTGACTGTGCCTATTATTTTTGGTAGCATTGGGAAACCCCCATGCCGAAGGAGCGTGTTGGTTAGGTCATCCATTAACAACCCTGTTGATCGCAGAACCTGCGATGTTGGTCAGACTCCAGTGAAGTCTCTGAGAAAGACTGAGATGGCTCTTGCTGCGCTAATTAGCGTGCTCGAGGAAGCCAAGAGTCTCAGACCGACCAAGAGGGGACTTCCTCCACGGTCCTTCAGCTCTACAGCAAGACACTAGGGCCGCTAATTACAAAGAGAAAGCATAGTTAGACGCTTGACTTGCAATGTATTGAGATGCCACTGTAATCGGGGCGTCTAAATCTACTTTCCTCTTGTTCATACTTACCGTAGACATCTAGATGTAGTAGACTTAGAGTAGTAGTTAGTACTGCAACGTGCTGCTTGAATCGTCGTAAAGTATCCCTCAGGGGAACCCAGGAGACGTTAAACGCAGAAAGAAAGAGGGAGAGAGAGTTAGAGATATAGAGAGAAAGAGAGAGAAAGAGAGAGAGAGAGGGAGAGAGAGAGAAAGAGAGAGAGACAGAGAAAAGAAAGGGATACAAAGAGAGAGAGAGAGAGAGAGAGAGAGAGAGAGAGAAAGAGAGAGAGAGACATAGAGAGAGAAAGAAGGAAAGAACGAGAGAGAGGAAAAGAGAGAGAGAGAGAGAGAGAGAGAGAGAGAGAAAGAAGGAAAGAACGAGAGAGAGAGAGGAAAAGAGAGAGGGAGAGGGAGAGAGAGAGAGATCTTTTCTAAGTGCCGCTTGACTGGAAGGGTCGCTGCATCTCAACGTCTAATGCCATGGGCAGACTGCTGTTTAGCTTGTTGTCGACGTTCTTTTTAATTCCTAATTTGCCATTTCCTCTCAGCTCTGGTATAAGACTGACCTTGAGCAGTTAAAATTTTTTTGTAACATTTCCCTCTCTATCCCTCACTCTTTTTCTCTCCCCCTCCTTCCCTCCAGCCTGCCCCCTCCCCTTCCCTCCCTCATCCTGATCCCCCCTTCTTTGTCTCTCTCTCTCTCTCTCTCTACTGTAAGCCTGTTATTTTGGGTAGCATCGGGAAACCCACATGCCGAAGGAGCTCATTAGTATTGGTTAGGCCATCTATTATAAACCCTGTTGATCGCCAAACCTGTGTTGTTGGTCAGACTCCAGTGAAGTCTCTGAGAAAGACTGAGACGGCTCTTGCTGTGCTAATTAGCGTCCTCGAGGAAGCCAAGAGCCTCAAACCGACCAAGAGGGGACTTCCTCGACGGTCCTTCAGTTCTACAGCAAGACACTAGGGGCGCTAATTACAACGAGAACGCATAGTTAGACGCTCGACTTGCCATGTATTGAGATGCCACCTTAGACGGGGCGTCTAAATCTACTTTCCTCTTGTTCATACTAACCGTAGACATCTAGATGTAGACCTAGAGTAGTAGTTAGTACTGCAACGTGCTGCTTGAATCGTCGTAAAGTAGATCTATCCCTCGGGGGAACCCAGGAGACGTTAAACAGAGAAAGAGAGAGAGAGAGAGAGTAGAGAGAGAGAGAAGGAAAGAAAGAGAGAGAGAGGAAAAGAGAGAGGGAGAGGGAGAGAGAGAGAGAGATCTTTTCTAAGTGCCGCTTGACTGGAAGGGTTGATGCATCTCAACGTCTAATGCAATGGGCAGGCTGCTGTTTAGGTTGTTGTAGACGTTCTTTTTTAATGCTTAATTTGCCATTTCCTCTCAGCTCTGGTATAAGACTGACGTTGAGCAGTTAAATATTTTTTTGTAACATTTCCCTCTCTTTTTCTCTCTCTCTCTTTTTCTCTCCCCCTCCTTCGCCCCAGCCTGCACCCCTCTCTCCCTCATCCTGATCCCCCCTTCTTTGTCTCTCTCTCTCTCTCTCTCTCTCTCTCTCTCTCTCTCTCTCTCTCTCTCCATCTTTTCCTTTCTTTCTCGCTCTTCCCTGCTTAATTTCAGCCCGTTGCGTCTGGAATAATATTTTGATTTAATTTCATGCCTTTCTCTGAATCCCACAACACACCTTCTCTCTCTCTCTCTCTCTCTCTCTCTTTCTCTTCAACTCTGTCTATCTATCTACCCCCTCTCGCCCTCTCTCCTCTTCGACTCTCTTTTTCCCCATCACCACCCACCTTTTTATGCTAAAAGCTAGCCCTAGATCAAAGAAACCTACCTCTGGAGCAATGTATACACGAGCAATCTATTTACACAACGAGCTGGCGATAATCTTTCCTTGACTCAACAACATTGTTATCCTATAGAGACCCGGCCCACACCTTCGTTGTCTGTTCCCTGTCATACACCCCACCAGTCCCAATACTCCTACCCTGCATGCTATGCTAACTGGCCAGGCTTTACAAACGTACGTATGTAGATTAGATCTTGATCTTGACAACTTGTCCTATTTCACCTGCGGTGGGAGTCCCTGGGACCTGGCAAAGTTTGCTTGACCCGTTTCTGTCAACGACACACTTGGTCCTGCGGGGTGACCGCTTCTGATGGAGGCTCGAGATTAGACCTGGAGTCAAGGGAGATCTGAACTGGGTGTTTGCTGTTAGTGTGGGCCAGAGGTCTATCTCTCTCTCTCTCTCTCTCTCTCCCTCTATCTCTTTCACTCTCCGTCGTTCTTTCTCTCTTTATCCCTCCCCCCTCTACCTTTGTCTCTGTCTGTCTCTCTGTCTATCGCTATCTTTGTCTCTTTCTATCTGTTTCTGCCTCTGTCTGCCTGTCTATCTCTCTGTCCAATGGTATATCTCTTTGCCTCTCTCTTCCTCTGTTTGTGTGGCTATTCCCCTCCCCCTCTCCCCCTGTAAAAGTACAGTCATTAATATACACTCTATCGAAATGAGAACCTGTGATATTTGTTTCGGTGCACGATTGTTAATGTTCCCGAGTTTGTGGTGTATTGTTTGTTCACCAAGCATGGGAGAACTTACTCCCATTGTGAACTGAAACCAGAGACACTAGATTAGAATTGTTGATATAATTTTTCAGTGCTGAAATATATCACCCCTCCCCAGACGTTTGTTGGTTTTATGTTTGTTTAATTTCTCAACTGCTGGCTTTGATGTTTATCGCCGTTTTTCTAGATATTTTTTTCTTTGCATGGTAGAAAAAGAGAGGGAAAGATCGGCGTTTAGAAATACATGTATATAATGGTGTGTATATATTGGCATGATAAGAAGGGAGAATGAGTTGACATATTTATAGGATTGCTATACTCAAATAAAGCGAGGGGGAGAGTGAGAGACAGAGAGAGATAGATAGAGAAAGAGAGAGAGAGAGAGAGAGAGAGAGAGAGAGAGAGAGAGAGAGAGAGAGAGAGAGAGAGAGAGAGAGAGAGAGAGAGAGAGAGAGAGAGAGAGAGAGAGAGAGAGAGAGAGAGAGAAGAGAGACAGATACAAGCAGCCATACTGAAAGGGAGAGGGAGGAGAAAATTAAGAAAGACAGAGGGAGATATAAAGATAGAGCGGAGGGGGCTTTAAAGAGAGATAAACAATTGGTTACCCCACTAAGACTGCCTTCCCTCAACTGTTTTGAAGTAATCTAATTGCGGGCATCATGTTTTTATCTGCCAAGATTGAATTATCTGACTGTAAATCAGGCGTCGGGAGTTGGCTACTAGCTAGCTGGTTGGCTGGCTGTGGTGCCTGGTACATGGATGACCTCCCCAGGTCTGCCAACTCAGGTTGGTTGGGTTGGTTGGTTGGTTGGTTGGGTTGGGTTGGTTTAACGACCAACAGCAGCACTATATAGGCTATATTGTGGGCGGGCCCCAAGACGGATATCTGACAATTTTATGTGCTGCCACACACGAGAAAGCGCGGGGATACCATGACTCTTGTCTCAGCCGGCTGCCAACTCAGACGGTGATGATCTCAGTGTACATTTAACATTTTAAAGCAAAAAGGTACCGAGAGTTATTATACATAAATACGGTTTTTGTGGGGTTCCATTGGCAAGTCTGTGACTGCCAGTCTTCCACTCCGTGTCGAGCCTGGAGTCTACTCGAGTCATGGCTGTGAGAGGCCCTCTGTCAGTGTCACCGGCCCGAGGAGGCGAGGAAAAAAACATGTTATCAACGGAGGGACAAACGCCACAGACGTAAATATAGGCCTACAATAAATCTGTGGGGAGAGCTGGCTAGATTTTCTTTTCTTAATGTGTGTACTGTTTTGTGTTTGTGTATGTATGTGTGTGTGTATGTGTTTTTTTTTAAGAAAGAAAGGGGGGTGGGGGGTGCGGGTGTCCCACCATCTTGGCAGATCATTGCATTTTCTACCGTGTCATTGTGAACTGATAAGGGAAATATTAATAATGTAAACAATTTCTTTGTTGTTGTTGTTGAACACTACATATATTGTGTTCGCTCCATGTCGAGAGGATTAAAGATTACATATTGGTGTTAGGGAGTTGGACTGTTCAAAAGATAGGAAAGAGAGAGAGAGAGAGAGAGAGAGAGAGAGAGAGAGAGAGAGAGAGAGAGAGAGAGAGAGAGAGAGAGAGAGAGAGAGTAAAAGAGGGAAGAGGTAGGGAGGGATATGGTGGGAAGAGCCCGTCCGTCAGAAGCAACAAGGCTATACCTCTGACGTCTGACGATTTTACGAGCTGCCACCAGAGACAAAACGGTGATACCACGACCAATTTTTGACCAGGACACTTTTTACTACATAATTTATAACATCACTACAACCAGTCGGAAACAAGGCGGCCCGAGCGGGAATCGAACCCGGGAACTTATGACTAAAAATCGTATGCACTACAATTGCCCCTCCCCTCCCCCTTCCTTCACTTCAAAGCTGTATCACTAGGGTTGGCACCGAAGGATAGAATACAAAACGCACTCAAGCTTTGAACACATCATGTAATGGGGGGTTTCGAACCCTTCGACGAAACATCTGTTGCACACATCTAGGGACATGCGTTCTATCCCTTAGCCAGCTTTGCCCCAGATACACAATCTACAGACTAAGGCACTCACTCTTTGTGTGCATCACTGCCTGGGTAGCAGGTCTGTCTATGATGTTTGTATCTCGGGATGCTAAAGGCCTAACAGAGAAACAGGCGAACACATGCATGCCCTAGTATGTAAGCCTTATGTAAGCCCTATGTAAGCCCTATGTAAGCCCTATGTAAGCCCTATGTAAGCCCTATGTAAGCTGTCGGCCCGTGGGAATCTCAATGGGGTTTCCTGCAGCCTCGACATGCACTGTGCAGTGTACAGATAGGCTTATTGTGTGACTAGAGCGATACATGCACTGTACAGTGTGCAGATAGGCTTATTGTGTGACTAGAGCGATATAATATGCACTGTGCAGATAGGCTTATTGTGTGACTAGAGTGATACATGCACTGTACAGTGTGCAGATAGGCTTATTGTGTGACTAGGACTAGAAGCTTTAGGGCTCTGCGTGCTCGATAGCTGATACATGTATCAGAATGAAAGCTAGAATCTAGATCTAGTCCTACGGCGAGCATTTTATGCATTGCGTTTCATCTTTGGCTACTTTGGTTGGTCAGTGTTTGGTTACTTATCAAATTTTAACAACAACAACAACAACAACAACAACAACAACAACAACAACAACAACAACAACAACAATAATAATAATAATAATAATAATAATAATAATAATAATAATAATGATAAAAATAACAAAATTTATAATGATAATGATGAGGACGACGACGACACGAAGATGACAATGACGACGACGACGACGATGATAATGATGATGATGGTGATGATGGTGGTCTCAATGCCGCTGCTACCGCCACCGATGATGATTATGATGATGATGATGATGATGATGATGATGATGATGATGATGATGATGATGATGATGACGATGATGATATAATTATTTAATAGTAATCAATTGATTCATAAAAGTCTTTTGTTATTTCATAGAACCCAACGATCCTCCTTTCAACGTGTTAAAATATCTCCAGTGTTTGGTTCTATCACAGAGTATTGTGTCTCTATTAAACCTATTGTAACGCACACATGTGAAATTAAGCCGAATCAGCTCTCCATGTACCCTGTTGCTTCTCATGCAAAGGTCACAGTCAGAGCCTCCTCATTATAGTGGCCTAACGCCTGTTTTGAAGATCCGTAAAGGCTGTTTTAAAGATCTGTAATGGTTGTTTGAAAGGTCTGTTTTTATTTTGAAGATATATTGTTGTTTTTGAAGGTCAACAACAGTTATTTTGGTCAATAATGTTCAATATTTTGGTATAAAACAGTTAAGTTACTTCTAAAGTGTATAATGTTCTTTTTGAAAGTCTCTAACGATTATTTTCAAGGTCTGTTATGGTAACATGTTTCACAATACTATGCTATCAGTTCCGGATGAAAGAGTGAATCCGAGTCTTTTAATAAACCAGATGTAGCAGATGCTTGCACTTGTAAGTGTATGCATTTCTGCCTTCGTGTGGAATGTATCTTGTCACATCATTCACCATAATTATTCGGCTGTCATGTGTCCAGGAATTCAGGTCTCGACAGCACATAGAATTGTAAGACGTTAGTTTTGAGGCCCGTCCACAAAATAGCCTCTATAGTGCGGACGTTGGACATTAAGCAACAAAACAAATACACAAACAACCCTTTCACTTGTGTTATCCAGATCCACGCCACTGCCTTCAGAACTTGACATCTTGGGGTTACTCTGAAGTCTTATGTTGTGTAATGCTGTGCAGCAGTTGTCGGTCCTTCCCAAAGGGAGATGCTGCGGAGTTTCCGAATGCAACTTGCGTAAAGGAGTTAATGCCCCAGATTTTTCCTCTTTTCTCTGCAGATGGTTCAAGTCATGATTTCCCACTCAATCTCTTGGTTTTGTTAGGTCGTGTCTTTACACAATGTTCTAAACATTGATTTGATTGGGACTTATTCTAAAGGCCATCTTTGCGTATTGATATATTTTGTATTATTATTCTCTATCGCTTCTCGTGTACCTTACTTTTTTAGTTAAACTTGTTTTTGAAATTAACACCTTTATTACTTCATCTTAGTTGATAGCAGTTCCTTTTCTTGGATTTTTTTTTCTTGCGTTTTTCGACCCATACTATTAGTTCTCCCCCAAGCTTTCTCTCCTTGTTCTTCTTTTTGCGTTCCTAAATCTTAAGGAATCTTTGCCATTGTTCGTTCGGTATATTATGTTCTATGTTATGAAGAGGTTTGCCTACAGCTTCCTGAGTTTGTTGTTGGTGGCCACAACCCCTCTCGATAAGTCTTGTGGTTCGAGCAGTGTTGCAAACAGTGATGCTATTTTTGTCTTAAGACGCCGCATCGCGGCATTGCTGGTTCCAGCTTTGTATTTCATCTCTACAATATTATCATCCTTTAATTCTCCTACGTCGTCACTGTAGCGCTCTCCCTTTTTCAGTAAGCGCGTCTGTCTAACGCCCTCCAGTGTTGTCTTTCCTTCATCTGAACTTTAAACATTTACGTAAGACTGCAACCTGCATAGGGGCCAACCTTTGATTGTGATCTTTCGCCCCAAACCTTTTGTATCAAGCTGCCCTTTCGCCCATGTTTTAGTGCCGCATACTTGGAGATTGCAATGCCATCACGTCTCATGGGGTCTCCAGAGATGCGTTTTGCAATGCGTGGTATGCAGGAATCTGGGTGTGATGGTTCCATTGCTGTTGTCCATTTTGGCTTGTTTGGCAAGAAAGAGACAGAGAAGAGAATCAAACAGCCTGAAGATCTTAATTGACATTTTCTCAGACAACAATCCTGTTAAGATACTAATAGAAAGCCTTTATAATTTAGTCGCTTTTGAAAATGTTGCGATTTTGTTCGTAGAAAAATTACTCAAGTTAAACATGTGCTGATATTTATAAGAAAATATGAGATAAGATACGTCTTTATGATCTCATATGGAGCATTTTCTTGGTCTTACATGTACCATTTGATTAACTCGAACAGCATACAACACATACATCGAATATTAAGATATATTTGGCACACGAGTAACATACTTCAGTTAACGAATCTAAAATTTTTACCTATCCCTAACCAGGTGATAACACATTAGCTTAATTTATCTCTAAACGCCTTTACCTATATTTTTGCTCACAACAAACAGAATGTAGGTTAAATCCTACAAAGAACCTTACTTTAAAAGACGACAACTGGAACCTACCGTACTTGTTAGGTGTGTTTTATGTGCACAGAGATTGCACAGAATAAGAAATAATTACGTGACGCAGACTGATAGCTCCGAGACTGGCTTCCTTAAAACTCCACCTTTTCCTCATCTCGAAACGATATCGCACCGCCCTCTCAAGTGGCTTCATAATTTTTAGCGATAGCCCAACTAAAAGAAACTCATTTTGTAGCGGATTTAATCTTTTCTCTATCTCTTTTCGTCTTGGATTCTCACCTCGCCCGCACCGATTTCGGGCATTTCGCCAATTCTGGTTACCATGGAGATACCCAAAGCACGTCGTCCCAGGGGTTGTGCAAGCGGATCCGCTAATGTGGAGAGGAGGAGTGAGGACTAAAACAAACAACTAAGACAATTACTGAACTGCCAGATTCACACTGCAGACGTAGTGATAGACATAGATACATTCATACTCGGTAGCCTTAGGCATAGATCCACAGTGAGCTGTTTCTCAATAATAATAATAGTATTAATAATGGAAATAATAATAATAATAATAATAATAATAATAATAATAATAATAATCTATCTATCTATCGCTGTGCCGTCCCGTCTCCGAGGTGGGCTGTCAATCGGCGCCATCTTTCACGGTCCAAGGCTGCTTCACAGGCTACACTCAGTCGTAACTGGGATGTCTCCTGT
>RQTK01000087.1:581529-619420 GCA_003991915.1 Elysia chlorotica
TCTCTCCCCTCTCTCTCTCTCTCTCTCTCTCTCTCTCTCTCTCTCTCTCACTCTCTCATCAGTTTATAAAATATTCGTCTCTCGGCTTTCGCTTTTGTTGTATTGTCTTGCACCCCCCCCCTCCCCCAATTATCAAACTCCGCAATCTCATTTGTTAACCACACCTCTTCCACCGTCTAACGACAAACAAACGAGCTTAAACCCGGAATATTGTCGTGAGTGCCTCTTTTAGAACGAGAATGAATAAATCAGGTTGTGAAGAGAAGCCATTTATCTATTTGCTATTTATTATTTCGTATCTTTCTTTGAGGAAAACGATCTGAAATTCTAACGCACCGTATCGTGGTAAGTCTTCTGGTGTTTATTAGGCAGTCGTGGGACTTGAGGGAAATGTAAGTAGGTCACAAGGAAATCTAGGGTGACCCACTTGTTTTCATATCACTCTTCAAAGGAAAGGCTGTCATTTCGCTAGAGTGTCATTAACTAAATCTTAATTAATAGATCCGAATGTACGGTTCTGTTATTCCTTTTGTGAGCTTAGTGGTGTAAGGAATCCATCAATTTATTTATTGTACACCGTTTTAATGCACAACCATACAAAGTGTTCAGAAGTCTTATGGGTATTCAGATTAAAATGTCTCTAAAGTCGTTTGGGTATTCAAATTAAAATATCTCTGAAGTCGTTTGGGTATTCAAAGTAAAATATCTCTGAAGTCGTTTGGGTAGTCAAATTAAAATATCTCTGAAGTCGTTTGGGTAGTCAAATTAAAATATCTCTAAAGTCATTCAGATCCCACAATGGGACAATTTATTAATAATTTATTAGTCCTATTTCGACACTTAACTTACTGGTTGGATCGGTGTTAATATACTGATAAACTCGGTGTGGCAATACGTAAAATTACCAGACGTTCGTCTTAGAACTCGTCCGCAATGTAGCCTAGGTACTACCGTCGGACCTCAAGAAAGTAAACTTTACTTTTTATCGCTGCAGAAGCTGAAAGCAAACAAAAACTGAACAGCGATACTGCTTTTAAACTTTTCGAAATAAATTCAGTCCTTGTATTCTTTCTCACGATTTAATATAAATAAACATCCCCTCCCCCTCCCCCTGCTGCTCTGTATTTTTTCTTTCCTATTTAATTAACCATTTCCCCTCTCGCATCTTTTCTTCGCCTCCGTGAACTATCCATTCACCCCCCCCCCCCCTTTTTTCCCCTTTTTTTTTTTTTCTTTTTTTGTTTTTCGAAAAAAAAAAAAAAAAAGGTTTCATGTCTGAGAACATTTGTTTCTTGCTAGACTCCATAATGTTGTGAATTAATGTGGTCTGTGGTTTTGGCAGTCTTGTTTATGTTTTGCTAGAACCAGGTTTGGGGTTTCTGTGGCCTCGACCCTTTGCAGGAGTGGCTGCGGAGATATTGTTTTAATGTGATTTTAAACATTTCGCATACAGGTTTTAATAGCCTGACCAGGTTACAAGGTACACGGAGCGTGCAAAGCATGAACTTAATGGTTTGTGAAGGATGCATGCACTATGCAACTGTGTCATGTATGTAAATCTACATGACGGAGATTTCGAGCGTGTCAATCTCTCTCCCTCTCTCTGGGTTAAACGTTTCCTTAGTTTCCTTGAGGGATGCTTACGGTGAACATTGTCAACATCTTTGCAGCATAGTGTTATATAGATCTAGATTCGTAGCACAGTGGGCCTCACTCCTCACACCGTTCATCTTTCTCTATTAACCCTGGTCATTATATTAACCCTTCAGATACTGTCGGGCTTTCTTCAGCCATTGTGTACGGTGTAGATATCTCTATATATTCCCCGCTCTATCTCCCTCTCTCTCTCTCTCTCTCTCTCTCTCTTTCTCCCCTGTATCAAGCATCACCCAGCTAGTTTGTTGTTTTACGGAACGTCAGCACGGTAACAGCCATATTATAAGTATCACCCAACAGTAACTGTGAGACTGTGGTAACATCGTACAAGGGACAGGGGAATAGTGTCTGCCTGTTTACGTCCACTATTGTTTCAGGGGCCAATCCCCTCCCCAGGGACCAAAAGTACATAACAGCACACTAAATAATTAGATCTAGAAAAGAGTTGAGCCTACTCCACATAACTAACGTTTTTGACCATCCACTCACCCCTCTCTTCACTCGCTGTTAAGCTTTTTATTTCTATAATGTCACTTTCTCTCTGTCTCTCTTTGTCTATATTTGTATCTTTCTCTTTTCCTCTTTCTCTTTTCTCTCTGCCTATCTCTCCTTTCTCTGATTTCTCTCTCTCTTTCTCACTGTTCTCTGTCTGCATTTCTTTCCTCTCTCTCTTTCTCTCTTCCCTCTCTATCTGTTTATCTTTCCCACCTCCCTCCGTCTTTATTTTTTCTCTCTCTCCTCAACCCACCAATGTCCAAAGCCAGCGTGTTAAAAATAATAATTGCTGTTACTGCCTCAAACCCAAAGCTTCTGATTTTTCTAGGAGCTCAACCACCTGTGTGTCTAATTTTAGTGCCCTCCTTTTTCAGAACATAAATCTGACCTCGCAATGGCATAAATTAACTCTTAAGTTAAGACTGGAAATAACTGTATGTCTACAGTGATAGGTGGTGGTTTCCTCCTCCCCAATGCTTAACCCCCCCCCTCCTCCCCCCACTCCACTAGAGCTTTACTAATTCTAAGAACCACTGCTGTTACATTCTAAGCTAGGACTGGGAATTCTACAGATCTACAGACACAATAGATCTAGTATCAAAAGCTCTTTACTAATTCTTAAACCCACTGCTGTTACTTTCTAAGCTAAGACTGGGAATTCTACATATCTACAGAAACAATAGATCTAGTATCAAAAGCGGAATGTTGTGACTTCCTCCCCAACTCTCACTCCCACCCCTATACCGCCCCACTAATGCTAATCATAAGAACTGTTGTTACATTAAGTGAAGACTGGAAATCAAAGTGAATGGTGGTTATATTTTCCCCAACCACCCTTACCTCTGTAAGTTCCACCTAAACCTTCAATACGAGGAGTTTTTAAAGTACAGTAACACTAACACAATGTCGTGTACTGTACTGCACTGCCACCGGTGATGTTTGTTGGCCTATTTGAATTTTGGGGCTCCCCTCTCTGACACATCTCTCTTTCTATCTCTCTCTCTCTCTTCTCCCACACTCAATAATTTACCTAGCTATCGGTTTCGAGCTGCCACTAACAAGTTTCTAGTCAAGTGCAAGAAAATTGGATTATCGTTTCAAATCCTCTTCCGCCCCCCCCCCTTTTTTTTTTCTTTTCCATTCCCTTCACTGTCTCGGCGACCAGTTCCTTAGATCTTTAAATCTACCACCTCTTCCTCCCTTAACTATTGTTGCCTCTACTCCCAGTATCACAGTATGTAGATTTACCCGCACCCCTCCTCCTTTTTAAATTACCCCCCCCCCTCCCAAATCCTCTTCCGCTCTAGGTGTAAAGCACACCTTTGGAAGGCAAACGCCTGACGTACGGAGTAAGATCTGTACAACCCATTAACTCTGTTTTCCGCCCCTGTGCGCTAGATCTATATAGACACCCTCTCCCCGCCATTTTGCGAGGTGTTTTTTTCACCTGGTCTTCGACTTGGAAAGGTAACTGTCACAGAGCAGAACTTTTGTAAATTATCGAAGCCTCCTGTTCCTGGATCCCATCAGCACCTTGCAGTTTCCACACGCGGATGGGCTTTAAAACAGATTTATTTTCAGGCACTGTACTATAAAGTGTATTTGGGGGGCGGGTAATAGAGCGCAAGTAATAGAGCGTTAGACTTCATATCGGGAGGTACCCAGTTCGATCCTAGGCTCAAGATCGGGTAAATTAATTTGTTGGATCCCGTCCCCTTCACCCAGGTGGGGTAGGTGTTAGTTACTGTAACTGTATGCTCGGCTGAGACAGGAGTCCTGGTATCTCCGCACTGGCTCAGTGTGGCAGCACTTAAAATGGTCAGATTTCAGTCTGGGAACCCATCACCGTAGAGGATCTTTCCTGAGAGCATAGAAGCCTTAAAGTAAAGATAGAGAGCATCAGCACTATAAAGAAAGGCATTGTCATGTACCCCGTTGTGTATGAAGGCTATGATTTTAATCCAATGATCAAAAGTAGGATGCTTCTAGAGACAAATGCTTGTAGATTTTGTTTAGTCTACTTCCCCTTTTAATGCATATTCTGCCCTGATACACTTAAGCATTTTGAAATAACCAGTTGATGTTTTTTCTTTTTGCTTTTCTTTTCAATCAGTTAACTACATTTATGTATTAAAGAAAAGAAAATGTGTTTATTATATCTGTTTTTCCAACTATGCTACCAGCCCCCTCAGCTCCATCACTAAACTCTCCACTCTCGAGCGTGCGACACGGCAATGCTAACATTAACACTTGCTGTCACCCAAACAATGTGTCGGAAAACGTGCTATGATCGCCCCTCTCTTAGTAAGCTTATAGATGGAATGTTTTGTTCTATGAAGGTCTTATGATCGCCCCTCTCTTAGTAAGCTTATAGATGGAATGTTTTGTGTGTCGACAGTCCTCTCAGCTTCACCACGCGCTGCTTAAGTGTGCGCGATGCTTGGTCGCTCTCATTAAGGAATATCTCACTGTGTGTCATTCAAACAGCATCGTGTACTTTTATGTGTAGAAAGCTGAGCGTCCCAGCTATGTACGCTTAGGTAGAAAGAGGTTGTCCCCCTCCCTTTTCTCTCATCCTCTCTCCCTCTCTATCAGTCTCTCTTCATCTGCCTGTCTGTATGTCGGTCTATCTGTCTGTCCCTCTCTTCCTCTCTCTTTGACTCTGTGTCTGTCGTTTTGTTTTTATTTCCCTCTTTGTCTTTGTCTCTGTCTGTCTGCCTGTCTCTCTCTCTTACCCCCCCCCCTCTCCCTCCCTGCTTCCCTCTGAGTAAGGTGAGATGTGTAAGTGTTGACGGTTGACCTTGTTTAGCTGCCAGGGCCTGTGGTTTTTGTCCCCCCACCAACTCTGTCCGCCTGTCTGGCTGTCTCTATGATCTGGGCTGGTTCCCCGCATGGCTGGGTTGTTAGCGCCGCTCCAGCTTGTCCAACTGTCCAGGTCTCAGCAGGTTTACCTTTCTTGTCTTTCTCTGCTTGTCTACCTGGGATTCGTTATGGCCTCTTTCCTTAATGGGCTATGATTTCTATTGATAAAAAACAACAACACTAAAACAAAAAAATTCCAACCACCCGCCTTTAAAGAAACAAAAAAGCCCAACGACAACAACAACATCAACAACAACAGCAACAACAACAACAACAACAACAACAACAACAACAACAACAACAACAACAATAACAACAACAACAACAAAACAAACAAAAAACAGCATCAACAACAATCAACACGCCCCCCCTAAAAAATCGAAACAACAACAGCAGAAGCAAAAATAACAACAACATCAACAACCATAACCAATCAAAGCAAAAACTAAAGCAAATTGGCATCGAACCAAGAAAAACAATAACCAATAAACCGCAGCATCAATAACAACAAATAGAACAATTTGGCCAACTACAACAATAAAACGATATAGAATGACATAAACGCTCTTGTCATCTTTGTATTAACTCACCTTTCTAACCCACCTCCGCCTCATTCACACCTCAGCCATTCCAAATTCTGAAACAGTTTTGAAGATAATAATTTAGCAAAATATAGCTCCGCCTCCAATTCCAAATACCCAGACACACAGTCTTTCCTTAATCACACTTTTCGGCTTTTCCCAACCCCAACCTCAGCCTCCTCTCCTTTTGTCCAGATCGTTTTTCCTGAAATTGGTGTGAAGACTGTTTCCCGAGCAAAATCGCCTCATTTAAGCCTGAGATGATTTATCTCTGGAGATATCTTGACAAGCCAGATACGGGCGAACTGTTCTCGCCTTCCCTGGCGAAAGAAAATGTTGACAGTTTCAGAGGCACGAACCCCAGCCTGTAGGCTGTAGACCTATGTGGTGGTGGTTGTATTCACTCAGCCTTGACAAAGACTAATGGCTCTGGTATTTTTTTTTAATTTAAATTTTAAATTATGTAGACCCTATTCAAATTTTAGTTTACATTTCAACAGAGGGCTGAAGCTTCAGCGGTGAAATAAGTTTTGACAACTAACTGGAGCTTCAGCGGTGAAATAAGTTTTGACAACTAAGCTCACTGTCCATTCTAAAGAATCTAGGTTTTTAACATACCTTTTTCCACCTGGAGCTTAAATCTCTGTGTTTTATTTATTTATTTATTTATTTCAGTGTATCTTTTATTTTGGAAGAGAAGGGGGAAGGGGGTATTTTCTACACACACTGACGGGGGAGACTTTAATGTAAATTTTGTGTACTCTTATACCATCTGGATGTCTGGCTTGTGTAATACATTTAATTACCAACTATGACAACCAATTACTAATTTACAATAAACCAAAACAGCCGGAGAAAAGGGGGTGAAATGGTAGAATACTGGTCTTCTATTCGGAAGGTCTCTGTTTAAATCCGCTGCTGGTTCGGTCGGTGTCCGTATAATGTGGCCGTCTGGAACAGAAGCTCTGGAGATCTAGATATTGCCGCAGTTACGAGTAAAATCAAGCGTTTACCTGATAGTACAGACACTTTATTATTCTTTTACCATCACCCCCCCTCTCTCTCTCTCTCTCTCTCTCTGTCTCTGTCTCTGCCTCTCTCTTCTCTGCCTCTCTCTCTCTCTCTCATCCTTATTTTAATATATCCCATTCCATCAAGTTGACGCACTTCCTGTGACAGAAACCAGATTGCACCTTAGTCAGGGCAGTTTTCTTGGCATCGCCAGCGGTTCTCATTCCATAAGGCCTCTGTAACCGCTGGAGTGGCTACTCCATTAGAATTTTTAAAACAATCAGCGGGAAAAATTTCACATAGACCTACAGTTTGGCTCATTGTTATCGGTTGTAAAGAAAAGAAGCATTGAGTAAGAAAATGATTTCTGATTCTCCCATTTTTTTGTAACGTTTCCACCAAGAATGTTCACTCTGATCGGGACAGTTTGAGAACCCCTGTTCTGCGAACGCTCTGCCGGAGTGCCCGATGCCAGGTTTGCGTAGCTGACCAACATTTTTAACTGGCGCTTTGGACACACCCTGCCAGCCTATCTCTCATCTTCTATTTCAAAGCAATTATTGGCTGCACGTATTTCCTAGACTTATATCTGGCAACCAAAGCGGGTTCCCTTATTACTTGTGGAATTTGCCAGCCTCTTTTCCTAGAACGCAGATTCACCAATGGGGAACAACCCACTTTTTTCCATCGCATATCCGGTACAAACGTGAGCACTTGATACTAATAATAAATGTTAATGTTTCCTCCACCTGTTCAGGCTCTGTGTTCCATTGTGCACCCCATGTTGCACTCAGTCATGTCATACTGTGGGGATGACTCAGTGTACAAAATCGAATGATTCAATAATAAGATCTAAATATTACTCACCAATATTCTCATCATAATTATAACGTCGGAACAAGGCACTATGACAAAAAATGAAGTTATATGTCTTATAACTACGTGACAGTAGATCACTGTATCTATGTCTCTGTCTCTGCCTCTGTCTGTCACTCTCTCTCCGTCTATGTCTGTCTCTGTCTGTCTGTCTGTGTGTGTGTGTGTGTGTGTCTCTCTCTCTCTCTCTCTCTCTCTCTCTCTCTCTCTCAACATCTCTCCTTCTCCAACCAGACTCACTGTTTACTTCTCTCTCTCTCAGTTAACTTTCCAAAACGGATGCTTTACAACGCCTGAAAAGTTGCAATATATTGCATCACTCTTCGCTACTGTTCATAATCGCGTATTTTAAAAACTGTTAAGTTATAGAAAGAAAAACAAACAACAGCGACAAAAAATGTCATACTTTTGTATGATTATGTTAATTAATGTATCTAAATAAATAAGGTTCTATCGGGTTGGTGTTTGTGCCCAGGCCCACTCTAGTTCAGGGCCGCCCAGCCTGGTAGAGACTTATCGTCATCTCAGTTATAACCTATTTCTAAAATACTCCATTGAACAACTTAGAACATACAACTGAAGATACATTATAATATTATGAGTATCATAAACTCTCTGCCGATAAGCTAAGATTGGCTACAAATAAACCAGAAGATTCTCACCGGATCTGAATGCTCGACTTTTATTGGTTTGAGTAAAAGCTATGTTGGCAGTGAACCAAGCTGTACTTATGAGTTCCTTAAATTCAAAACTATTTTTTTTTCGTTTCTAAATTATAACAACTGGTCTACTCACAAAAAATTGCACAAACATTTACTACTCTTTTGTTTGTCTTCACGAACTAATCACTATTATTTTTGTTTGTTACTTTTTTCAAAGTTCGTACATTTCGTTTCCCAGTGCATTCAATATGCTATGCACACAATTTCCTCTTTTCTTCAGCATTCTTTTCATGTTTTCATTGCGATGATACATCGTAGATTTTGACTCTTTCGTTTCATTTCTTTCTTTACTAGCATTAATTTGTATTGAACCGGAAATGGCTTAAGTTATCTTTGAAATATCGAATAAACGTCGGGAATTCCGCGTGCGTCTGTCAATTATTGTTCTCTTTACGGACTCACCTCGAGGCCTCGCTTCCAAAACCACTTACGCAGTTTAGATAAACAAAATGTCAGAGTGGAAATGGTTAGCTTGAAAACGGAGAGAGGCCAGGGATGTGCAAGTTTTAATTTAGGTTTTCTCGCCCTAACTGGCAACTTGCCCACCAAGCGCCAGGAAAGCGGTCGGAGGCGCAGCCAGACTGAGTCTATATTCTTTTTTTTTTTTTTCTTCGTAGAAACAGATTTTCTCCTGTACCGGTAGTTAGAGAATTTTTTGTTTTTTTTTTCCCCTCCATAATATCGCCCTAAGCTTGAAGAAATGGTTGAACACGGTGGCTATGTTTAAAACTCTGTATTCCAAATCGGTAACACTGATCCGAATCTAGTGACGGCACGGCAGGAAGAAAATTAGGAGTTTGCATTACCTGTGAGGGTGGAACACTGGATGAAAGCAAAGATAAGAGCTTAGAGAAAAAGGTAAATTACAAGTTTACACATTAAAAAAAGAACAACACGAAATGCTGACATACGTCGACCAAAGAATACAAACACTTTGCATGTAACACAGTGTCCATGAGAATGAAGTCCACCAACAAAAGTTGCCCGATACGAGAAAATTAATAAACAACTGAATGAGAAGAAAACCAGACATCCATAACCTAGCCGCTCAGAGCAGCAAGCAAACATTTAACACAAAACTATATTATATAGTACAATAAAACTGTCAATCCGATATACATGTACCTGTATATACAAAAGGCAAGGGGGGACAATCAGGTTTGACCACAAGCGTAGCGACTAAGGAGTCGATTAAAACACTAAAGATGTTATAGCAGGTTTCATGACTTGGGAATTGAGAATGACCAGGTTGATTTTGCCTTTTTATATATATTGTGATAAAACCTTGATATTCTCAAATCACGATTTTGCAATGGTCGTACCATGATTTGCACAACAAAACTTCACAAAGCACAAAAAGATATCTCAAGTTCTTAAACCTTTTAATTTATTTAAAAGATCGGATCCGATTCAAAAGAAAAGGGGAGAGGTGCCGCCGTCGTTGTGTCAAATAAAACCTCTAAAGTCACACCACCTGGACATCACCCCAGGAGTGAGTTGTTGTTAAAACAAAACTGCATGATTGTGATGCACTCACGTCAAACTGGGTGACCTTCCAGTAATCATCAACAATGCGGCAGCCCATGGTAGATCCAAGTCAGGATGCGCTGCATTGTATGTCATGACAAGTTACACAAACAAACCAATGACCTGACACACTCACCCGTCATTCTGATCTGTCTCCGTCTCTCTCCCTGTCTATGTCTATCTGTCTGTCTGTCTGTCTGTCTGTCTGTCTGTCTGTCTGTCTGTCTGCCTGTCTGTCTGTATGTCTTTTCATCTGTCTCTCTATGTCTCTTAATGTTTTCTTTATTTCTGTCTCTCTCAACCACAAGCAGACAATATTCCTCTTTCTTTGTCTCTCTCCCCTCTCTGTCTACGTGTCTGTTTCCGCCTCTCTGTCTCTGTCTTGTGTCTGCCTGTCTCTCTTACTCTGCATAACTCTGGTTGGTTTACACATATGCTATGCATGAAAAAGAGAGAGAGAGAGGGAGAGAGATAGCTAGAGAGAGAGAAGGGAATAGAGAGAGTGAGAGCGAGATGTTTTAATGTACCCCCCTCCCCCCGGCAACATAAGAACCAGTGTCATAAGTATTATATTCACTATTTAATAGCTCTATAATATATTTATGCTCTCTTATTCTTTCTGTCTGCCCGACTGCCATTCTCATGTTGGACTTACCTCATTCTTTCTCTTTTCCCAACTGCCATTCTCATGTTGGACTTACCTCTTTCATCGTTCTTCCTTTCTCTTACCCCTCCACTACGCGAATAATATTTCCCTAGCAGGAACCTTTATAATCACCCCATGATAAAGTTATCAGGCTTTATAGTGAGGCAAGGACCTCATGTTCCCTTGACCGCTTACCTCCAGCTCTAGACCCATACTCGTGGCCTGTTTTAGCAACCAGCCAGCATGAAGAGTGACTTTGTTGCCTCCACCCCCTCCTCCCTCCCCCCTCCCTGGACCCTCCTTGCACATGCATCTTCTGTTGAGTTCACGGCGAGGCGATACCTTAGCCTAGAGGGCCGAGATAGTGTCACATTTAGAAGGTAGAGAGATAAATCTTGGGAAAAACCGAGCGAGCAAGAAGGATAAGGATTCAGAACCCACCTTAGAGCTAGATCTAAATGAATGTAGCAGAGCCGCATTTAGCCCCAGCTCTCTGCAATCTCTGCCAGTTGTTGCTCCGTCTGTGTGTGTGTGTGTGTGTGTGTGTGTGTATGTCTGTGTATGCCACTCGATACTTTTTGTGGGTTCTGTTTTATGAATCTACCGAAGCCGGTGTTTAGAACTGTAGCGGCAGCCAAGTTTTTGTTTCATCTTTAGTATTGCTGCTCTACCCCCCATTTGTTATGACGCACAACTACGTCACACAAAAAGTTATAATAATATCTGAACAGAAGTTGACTCACGATCTTCAACGTTCTTCGTTTTTTATTTGTTTTTGTTGTATTGGTTTTTAATTCGTTATTCTCAATCCCAGATTTTTGTAAAGTAAATTAAAGTAGAGGAAGAGGAGGAGGAGGAGAAGGAGGAGAAAAATGGGAAGAGGAGGAGAGAGGGAGAAGAGAGAGGAGAGGAGGAGGAGGAGGAGGAGGAGGAGGAGGAATAGGAGGAGGAGGTAAAGGAGGAGGAAAAAGAGGGTGAGAAAAATGGCACAGAAAAGTCAAACCAATTTTGTCAATACATCTTCACTACAAAAGACAACGAGAGATTATCCTTATAAGACGCAGTTTATATTTCGTAAATAATTATAACAATTTAAAAGGTTGATTAAAATTTTAAAACACCAACTATTATTATTATTATTTCTGTCTGCAGCAAAAAGAATGTATAATTATAGAAATAAAATGTTTGGTTTTACTTCTCAAGAGTCCATCATTTCACGTGTACAAAAACGAACCACTCCTAAAACCTTTGAACCTGCATGGGGTCTCAAGTGAGCGGTTTTGATGCGTGCAACCACCGGAAAATTGGGCAAAAATTTGTAAGGACCCTCGAAACAAAAGCGACTGTGTGTAAAAAACATTTAAGTCTCAGCTCAACTCATAGCTAGAGACATGTGCATAAAAAGACTTGACATTTGTTTAAAAAAATATTAATATTTCTAATGCAAGTAGTTGTCGCACTGACAGCCAAACATCACCACAGTAGTATAGTGTCGTATCTCGTTTCTAGAATAATTTAAATTTTAAGCACCTTCGAAATTCAACAGGTCATTATACAGCTGAGGTGTGTGCATAACCTCGAGGTTCAGTTTTGCACAGCATAGCACCTTAATATTGAAATTTTGTTTATTCGCCATTGTCCTTCACATAAGATTTATATACACGACAGTAAAAGACACACAACGCACCTCCATTATACGGGAGGCCTTTTCAGTATTTAAAAACAATTCGGGGATTGTTTTCTGAGACGAAGACAAGGGGGGAATTATCATATCCAATGTCTCAGACTCTGACTGTCAGAGCTGAAGAAAAATCGGAGTTTCCCGGATAGACCCCGCTGTTGCTGACAGAGAACTGTACATGCAATGATACAAGCCCATGGGTTGTTTTGTTATGAATACAATGTATTTGTAACCGAAAGTGAGGCCATTTCTCTACGAATCCAAGTAATTCCTACACTTGTACAATTATGTGTCAGTCAATAATTATGTTAGCCTCATAATGCAGAAAACGAAGGTAGCATTGCATTGAGATCTTAAAAGAAGTACAAAGTGGCAGTCATGATTGTCCGAGGCCAACTTTTGGGTGAGTGTGAGAAAGAGAGAGAGAGAGAGAGAGAGAGAGAGAGAGAGAGAGAGAGAGAGAGAGAGAGAGAGAGAGAGAGAGAGAGAGAGAGAGAGATAAATTGAGAGAAAGAGAGAGAAAGAAAGAGAGAAGAAGAGACAGAGGCAGAGAGAAAGATTGAGACAGAAAGAGGAACAGACACAAAGACACCAGTCTTGGCGGAAGCGGAAGTGCTGGTCATACAGTCAGAGTGAATGATGGATGTTTCCCAGAACTGATAGTGCCATGGACGCGCCGTCAGGGACGCCACGAAGACAAAGAACCCCTGGGATGTCAGGTCTGTGGCAAGTCTATGTTGGAGACTCATATCAACTGGAGAGAGTAGTGCACAATGTGAGGTCTGTGGCAAGTCTATGTTGGAGACTCATAGCAACTGGAGAGAGTAATGCACATATTCAGATTGGTCTTAGTTTATTGCTGCTCCCAAATTTGAGATAAGATTGAGATCGAGATTTTAATGATTTCTTTATTATCTCTGAACCCTTATTGATTGGTTTTCGTTAAATTTTGTGTTTGGATACTGCATAAAGGAAGAAAAATCCAAACCTCGCAGCATAATTGACGGAGTGAATAAAAAAACACAAAGAGAGAGAAAGAGAGTGAGAGAGGAGAGGGAGAGAGAAAGAGAGAGAGAGAGAGAAAGAGACAGAGAGAGAGAGAGAGAGAGAGAGAGAGAGAGAGAGAGAGAGAGAGAGAGAGAGAGAGAGAGAGAGAGAGAGAGAGAGAGAGAGAGAGAGAGAGAGAGAGAGGTGCATTTTAACTTAAACCAGATGGAGTTATATTAAAGGTGCCGTTAGTTAGACCTGACTTATATGCACCGTTGCGATGTCCAATGATTCTAGTTGTGTCCCGCGGCGCTACTTTCATTCACCCACGCACATTTTTAAAGTGAAATGAAGAGCAGTAAATTTCATTACTCACGCAATTAATATTTAGGACAATTAAGAATAGAGGAAGTAATAAATATTTATATTTCTAAATTTCTCGTTATAATTTGACTTTGTGCGTCTATGGAGAGAAAAGGGCAACGCACATTTAAAATTAATTTTGTTGTGAAATTATTTCTGTTTATGCATTTTCATGAGATCATAGTGTCTTGCTCTAAAATGCAGCTTTGTTTTAATGTTAAGCTTTTGAAAATTTTACAGATGGCCTTACTTATCAAATAATTATTTAGGTGGCCTAGTCGCGTATCTAAATCTACGTTCTCTTTGTACTTACTAGACCTAGTGTGTACCTGTGTGGCCACAGAACATATATATACTACATGTTCTAACTCGTATGTGAGTGTTTCCCCACATTTCATTCATGGCGCAGTAAATCTAGTGCGCGTGTTTCTGTCAACTGCGCATTTGCTAGAAGAATAATGTTTTTTTTCCCCACCAGAAGCATTGTCGGTTTTTACTCTGTGTGTGTGTTGTTAGTTTCCATTTGTTTGGTTGTTTGGTTGTTTTGTTTTGTTTTTGTCTTGCCTTTTTAGTGCCGGAAAAGTGAATTATGAAGACAACAGTGCTAAGGAGTATAGGAAATAGATGAAGTTTTTAAGAGTAATGGGTCATTTTTTTAAATAAATAATGCAGAAATTGAAAAGGATAGAATGATAGTCCGATGAATAGATAGATATATAAATGAATATATGGATAGATATATGGATGGATGGATGGATGGATGGATGGATGGATTGAAAGAGGACTGTTAGTTTGTGTGTGTTTGTGTGTGTTTGTGTGGAGTTCAATTTTTGTTCATTTTAAGGGCCTGTTAACACAGCAACGGCTATATTGTGCCCGTGATGTCCTAAGACAGTTACGCTAGTAGCAACAGTGACCCCTTTATCTCTCTGAGTGGTAGGCCTAAAGCATTATGACACTTGAATTTTTATATACATCAATGTCCTTAGAAACCCATGTGGGAGAGAGAGAGAGAGAGAGAGAGAGAGAGAGAGAGAGAGAGAGAGAGAGAGAGAGCGAGAGAGAGCTGAGGGAGAAAGACACAGAGAAATACCTGTACGCTAGTATTAACAGTGAGAATGATCCGGAGAGGGTGAGGCAGAAAGTAAGAGAGCTGATGAAGGAAGACAGAGATTTATTATTCATAACCCCTTTACCTATGCACAGGTCCCGAATGTTTACAAACATACCTTAGACCTACCACAGATTTATAACCTTTTGGGTGGATTTGGTGAGCTCTATATGTGCTAGCATTGTAGCCGATTGTGTTTTTTACTGTGTATGTTTGTGTTATGTTCCTCCCTCGGTACCTGTCTCAGTGTTTTCGAATTTTATTTTAGGCCTAAAATGTGAAGCAAGGTGAAGAATGACGGGTGGAGAGAGAGAGAGAGAGAGTGAGAGAGAGAGTGAGAGAGAGAGAGAGAGAGATGTACCATTGTGATGAATGAGAGTATTATCCCATTCTATGTAAGTATGATTGTCTAGCTTTGTTTAATGGGTTACAATATGCGGGTGATATTAGTCTTCGCCATAAAACCTTCAAAGTTAAGTTATTTGCCCAGCTCTATGTGTGGTGGTGAGACAAAAGATGTACTTCCAAGTTCATTTTAAAACGAGCAAACCACCAACTTATATCATAAATGGACAATACTCTATGAATAGGTAGGCACAAACTTTTAATGCATCATTATCTTCGCTACAATGTCATCCCCGGACAATATCCGCCCCGCACCACTTGTAAATATTTCATAATACAACTTCATGTACTGAAATAAAAGCAGCTCATCCTAACATTCCGTTGCTTAAGTTGTAGTCTTTTCTGAACTGCTGCGCGCAATGAAAAGCGATAAACCAGTTGGCGCGGGGCCAATGCTAATGGCGTGCTCTTCATATCATATTATTATCTGAGTTAAATGCGAGCAATTTCTTGAAAGACTGGCCTGCAGTTTTAAGTTTTTAGACAACTCATCTGCCCCTCTCTCTCAAACTAAACCTCCTTAAACTAAACCTTCACAAGGAATTCGCATTAGCGCGTGCAGTTCAAAGTGTTACAGTTCGCTAACTTCAACACTTTTTTCTCTCTCTCACCTCAAAGACAAAAAGTCAACGTTTGCTGAGATTTATCAGCCGTAGCAAAAACAACAACAACAACAACAACAACAACAACAAAACAACAACAACAAAAACAACAATAGCAAAAACAACAACAACAACAACAACAACAACAACAACAAAACAACAACAACAAAAACAACAACAACAACAACAATAATAAAATCAACAGTAACAAAAACCGAGAACAATAAAGTAAACCAACAAAAAATTCTAAAAATCTTACTGAAAATCTGCAATAACTGTCTTTGGAAGTCCCAGATTCGCAGATGTTAAATTGGATTCACAGTTTAAAAATTTACATGCTCCATTTAAAAGGGGGGATGATAAAATTATAGGTTAAAATGAAACAAAAATCTGATTCCACAGTAAGCGTGCGTGACATCTGCGCCGTCTTGCATGCATTGGCACCGCCAGAAGATGATTTGCACAGTTCAGTTTGTGTGCTCATTCCTAGGGTTCGATGGATTGTAGGATACATTATGGTTTTAGTGAATGGCATTTTTAGGTCAAAGAGTTAAAAAAGTTCACGCCATGTGGAATCAAACAAAATATTGTCTTCACCTTGTGCCAGAAATGGATCGAGTCAAGAAAAGCACTCGTTTTGGTAATTGAAAACATTACCTCATGTCTGTACTGTATCTTTTAAACAAATTTCTTGATCTTACCAAAAACAGTGGGAAAGACACTGGTGATCTATACACACCCTATGATAATGGTGTCACATTATTTTAAATTTTTCTTGGGATTAGCTTTTTATTTCAGTTCCCATTTTTTTACCTTGCCTTTCCGCTAGTGATAGTCACTGTTTCCTTAACGTTGATTCATAGGTTGCGTGATGGTAACGAGTCTAACACACTGGCAACGGTTTCAGAGTACGATGACTTTGTCGAAATGTTTAAACTGTTTCTGGTATATGTATCTTCTTTGTTTGCATTAGAAGACTTGTGTAGGTTATAGCACGCTTGTAACAATAATTACTCATGTGCCATGTCCTCCACGCCATAGGCTTCGGAAAACACTGACTGAATGTTTAAGAGCCTCTTAAAACTAACTTCTTCATACACTAAACGAGTTTTATGACATTTATCTAACATCCACTCAATTTGGTATGTGTATGCTAAGTTTTCTTCTTGAGAAAGCCATAAGCATGACGCCCTTTTGTAACCACAATATCTAGTTGCATAATCTGACATTGCAGCAGCACTAGAGATTTTTACGTACGTAGATGAACCCTACCACAGCCTTGGTACATCTCCAATCTCCTGCCCCCCATAATGTTTAATGTTGAATGCAATTTTTGCTATGGGCAATACAATGTATTTCAATGCTGTTGCATGTAAAATTTAAATTTTCTTGCCTTCAAGTCTCACCTAAGATTATGGCGCATATTTCAGAACCCAGTTTTTGTTAACTGCATTCTTTGAAGCATCGGGCCCATGGCATCACGCGCTAGCCATGCCAAAGGGGACAAACAGGATTAACGATTTTGAAATATTCAAACAAGCAAACTATGTTAAAAAAAATATAAATGTTTGTGGTAGATTCTCAAATGGTGCCCCCGTGTTGTCTCTTTGTGGCAACACGTCAATTGTCAGACTTTAGTCTTGGGACCTGTAGCCTTATAACGTCCTTCCTGGGACCCTGCGAGATATTTAAAGAGAAATCTTCCTATTACTAAAAAACTGTTTTACAGCATCGTATCTTCCAGTACCTGCTGATGCGGACGATACAGTTGAGCAGACTTTAGTTTAACTTTGACCATCGGAGCCCGGCCCGCCCATTCAGGAGTCCATTGTATCTCTATGAGTATGACAGTATGTCCATCCAGACTGGGAGTGTCCGCTACTACTGACCACTGGGCCTGGGGTTAGTGCACCCCATGGTCCAGTGCTCTAGTCCTTCCCGAGGCCTCATGGAAGAATAATAGTCTGGGAAAAAACACGAATAAAAGAGTGGGATTAGGGGAGGGGATCGAGTGCTCCTTTTGTTTCCTGGGGAAGGACTCGAGCACTGGACCATGGGGTGCACTAACCCCAGGCCCAGTGGTCAGTAGTAGCGGACACTCCCCGTCTGGGTGGACATACTGCCATACTCATAGAGGTACAATGGACTCCTGAATGGGCGGGCCGGGCTCCGATGGTCAAAGTTAAACTAAAGTCTGCTCAACTGTATCGTCCGCATCCTACTAGTCGCTCTCTCTCTCTCTCTCTCCCTTCCTCTCTCCCTCAATTTCTTTAGGCTCAATGTCTCCTAGTTTCCTCACAATAATTATAGGCATCGAATCATTCCCTCTTCTCTCCATACAGTCAATGCTTTTAATATGAAATATTTTCCCCGTTATATAATTTTTTGTCGACCCTTTATCTTTCCATTCTTTCAACGCTTTTTACAACTTTCCCTTTTCCATTGATGTCTTTGTCACAGCTCTACCCAGTGCCTTTTAGAACACCATCTTTTTCAATTAAATCTTCACCATCTCACTACACTATTGGTCTCTCCCCAAACCAGACGGTGGTACTCTCTGATAAATTTGCCAATGTAAATTATGTCTACCGCAATCTATCACAAAATAGTAAGATACACGACCATACTACTCGTTAGCTTGTATAGAACAGGTAGTGTGTTTCTTTAGTCTTCTGTGGTTGTGTGTGTGAGAGTAATTGAGAGAGAGAGAGAGAGAGAGAGACAGAGAGAGACAGACAGGGAGAGAGAGACAGAGAGAGACATAGATAGGTAGACCCCACATTCGAGAAACTTTCTGTTACCTGATCACTCTGTCTGACCTGTGTGACCCCTAGGGGGCAAAGGTGAGTAGGTCACCTAGCACTCAGGTACACTGGGTTTGTTTTTCTGTTTTGTTTTTTTATTGTTGTCAGGTTTCTTCTCTATGTTTTTCAGTCTGTTTTCTTCGGGTTGTTTATTCTGGCTGCCCCCCCCTTCTCTCTCTCTCTCTCTCTCTCTCTCTCTCTCTCTCTCTGTTTCTCTCTCTTTCTCTCTCTCTTTTTTGTATTCTATCTGATTTATTGTGTATTCTTTTCTATTTTTAGCCCCCCCCCCAAAAAAAAAAAAGAAAACAAAGGAAAAAAATCCTATGCGGAGAGGGAGCCCAATCTAAGATTCTGACCACCACGCTCCACTGGGTTACTTTGTTTATAATTTTAATCGATGTCCAGAAATGATATTCGTCACCTCCCTTTGTCGTTCCACAAAATAAGATTACTTTCTTTTCAAAGTTGCAGAAATCGTCTTGTTTACGCATTATTCTTTTCTGGCAGTTGTATGCTCTCAAAAGATTTTTTTGCCAGCTGTCATATCTTGTTCATGATAAAAACTCGTTTTGACTAGTTCATAACTATTTTTTGGCTATTCATACTAATGTAATATCATGTACAGGGAGAATTTGTTTGGTTACTTGTATTATTATGTTGTTCACAAAAAATCTGGGTTTGTTATGTTTGTGTGTTTTTGCTAGATGTATGTCATGCTCATAGATTTCTGTTTTTGTCTTGATTTTTTTCTTTTTTTCTGGTTGTGTGTGTGTGTGTGTGTGTGTGTGTGTGTGTGTGGGATAATTTGAGGAGTTGTACATCTTTTATTTGCGATATCAATACATTCAGTCTAGTACTGCTCGCTTGCTGCTTGGTCCCGATATTGCTCGTCATGGCGTGTTGTAAGGGCAGATAACCCGTGTTTTAAACATCCGGTAGCAGCGGGGAGCTCTGTTCCATCGCGTTTGGAACCCTTATCAGTCGGCCATCTTTGTTTCCTGCCTGTTCCGCGATGCTTGCTTGGGGTTAACTCTTTCCTCAATGCTTTTAAGCAATTCGGTTGCCTAAAACAATAATTTGTAATTGGCTGACGCTACAGGTGTATTTACGTTCTAAACCCATCTTTTTGATCCAGATATTCACAGAGGCAAAGATCTAAATGATGTTACATCTTAACTGCTCATTGCTTTGATTTATACAATGTACTACGTGAGAATGAAGCTGTGTATGCATTTTGTTTCTGAAAGCTCTTGGTCAAAACCTACCAGTTTTTATATTTTTTGGTTAGTTCTATCAATATTAAAATTCGACACGTCGTAATTTTAATTCTTTTAAATTCTCCAACATCTAGAAGGTTCGACTGCACAGAAATTATATTTTTAAATAAAAACAACACAAAAAACCTCTAGAACTTTAAATCAAAGCACTCGATCTCAACGGTTACCGCTGACCCATTTCGTGAAAAGTGTGGATTTAATCGACTGTCCGAAATCTGGATAATGTTGACGCCCCCTTTTCGGATGAACTGCCAAAATATAATGGTATTGTGACATTTTTGTTTTAAACAAAATATCCGGTTTGTCAAAGTAACCTTTCATCAAGTAGAACATAAAGTTTAAAGTTGCTAATAAATGATGATGGGATGTTAAGGAAGCTTTACAGTGATATGTTTGACATTTGATAGAGTAATACGCTAACATCTCTCCCCCCTCTCTCTCTCTCTCTCTCTCTCTTTTCTGTCTGTCTCTGTCTCTCTGTCACACACTCTCTCTCTCTCTCTCTCTCTCTCTCTCTCTCTCTCTTTCTCTCTCTCTCTGTCTCTCTCTCTCTCTCTCTCTCTCTCCTGTCTCTCTCTCCTATCTCTCTCTTACCCTCTCTCTTTCTCTCCGCCCCTCTCTATATCTCCCCGTCTCTGCCCCTGTCTGTCTCTCTCTCCCTCGACTCACACATAATTTTTTATGTTGGCACTGAGCAAGAAGCACATTATTTTGTATACATGTAGTCATACACTGTATCAAGTGTGGGGAAATGTATGACTTTTTCCTGAGCCTACATGTCTAGTGTTACATGTTAAGGTGGTAAAAAATACATTACACAGTTAAAAAAAAAACTATTATTAAGATGACTTCAATAACAAGAGATAGCATGAAGTGTGTTAGTGTGTGTGTGTATGTGTGTGTATGTGTGTGTATGTGTGTGCTTGAGACGAAGGTTGGACCACTCCCTGGTACATCAGTCTATGCGCAGCTTCCGACTTGTATCTGTTATGCCTCCTGCCTATAAGCTTAAAAAAAACCCAGTAGAATCACATACTCACACGCTTTCGTCCTCAAGGTGTTAAAGTGTTTGCACAGAAAAAATGTTTAAATATTACATTTGGGTATTTAAATCACACAAAGATCATAATCAAACTAAGTTTGGTAAATCTTTTCTTTTGAACACTTCTCTCATTTTTTCTTGCCTTATAGTTACTGTTTTCTTCAAGTTAACGATTTTAAAATATACACATTTTTTCATATAGTACAATGTATCTCTCTGGATAATGTGTGAGTATTTTTTTTTCTTATTGGTAATTGTCCCCCGAAAGCAACTTTCTTTTTCGGTGTTTAAGCTAATTGCAAAACGAAACATGCCAAAATTGGGGTGCGAGATTCTCTCGCCGTCTATTATTCTTTGAACCAGGTTGAATCATTTTATAGAGTAAGATTTCTTCAACAGTTTTCTATGTGTAGTTTGTGAGGCAAACATTTATTAATTTTTTTTCTTATTTTCACCCAAGAGAAACTTTGGTTTCAACCAATATGCAAGCAAAACAAAAAAGTAACATGTAAAACTAATGTGCAGAGCATGCTCTATTCGTGCATGAAATCCACAATTTACAATTTCAATGAATCGACAGCGCCATGACAGGGATAATACGAAACAGCTGCCCACTCAACCAGCCATCGAAGCAAGTTCTGAAGAAAGTTCTCTATAGAGGGAGGGAGAGAATTCTCTCCCTCTCTCCGGGTTTAACGTCTCCTAGGTTCCCCTGGGCGAATACGGCGAAGTTCTGAAGAAATTTCTACGCGAATATTTATATACGCCAAAAATACGCCTTTGTGCCGTAATGTTAGCAGCTCCTCTCGTAATGAAACGATGCTCGCAATTCCAAATAACAACAGGGGCAGCTGTTTTCTGTCATACATTAGACAGGCTCGCGGGACCCCCTACAATATCGTTACATGATAGTTACATCTGACTAATACGTGAGTAGCAGACTAGCATGACTGACGGATACAAGCACTAGCATCATAGCAGCGGTGGGTGAGCCAGTCGATGCTGTGATGGTACTCACGATGTTTCCAGTGTTCACGATGCAGATGACTTTGTTTACAAACCCTTGGTCTTGCCGCTACGTATACCATGTGTAAACAATCCTAGTTCCACCGTACACTCTGATGTAATGGGGTTTTCCAGTTTTTTTGGGGTTTTGTATGTGCGTATTATTTTGTTTTTTCCGTAAATTTTTCAGCCTGAAATGTGTGTCTCTGCACACTGAGGCATAAATAATTTACGCATATCAAATTTTTACTCTCAGTCTCACTAGATCAAGACAATTATTATATATTCTTTTTCTCCTCCTCGTTACCACCCTCCTTCTCTACTTTTTCTTCTTCATCTTCTTCTTCTTCTTCTTCTTCTTCTTCTTCTTCTTCTTCTTCTTCTTCTTCTTCTTCTTCTTCTTCTTCTTCTTCTTCTTCTTCTTCTTCTTCTTCTTCTTTTCCTCCTCTTCTTCATCCCTTGTTATCAAACGACCTCTTTCTTCTATTCAAACAAACTTACCAAAGGGTTTCTTGTTACTTGTAGATCCCGGAGGCCGCTGTTTATAGTAGTGTTTCTGGCTCATTGTATGTTGGATCTGGCTAAATCTACTTAACAGATTAGATCTAACCGCGATACTGTTAGTACTGTCTTTCCATCTGCCAAACCGTTTACAACTCTGTGTTTCGGTACTAGGGCGACAAGTACTAAGAGGAAGTAGATCTGGTCCTGCGACTTACGATAATATTTAGATGGCACAGTCGGGGGTCTAAATCTATGTCAGCTACGTACTTACTGCCCCTGGATTTTTACACACTGCCCTCTCTCACTGCACTGATATCTGTCTGTGCCGGGGCTGGAGTGCCTTATCTTATCTGCCTGGTCTGATAATAAAAAGTGTTCGGCTTGACCATCTGGCCCAGCGGGGTCAGGCAAACTGGAGCAAGTGGTGTACTATTGGATCACAATCGATAGGTATCGGGTTCGAAATCACGATTCGGTAAATTTAATTGTCATTCGCTTTCATTGCCCAGGCTGGGATCAGCATTTGAAGAGAGTGTTGGAGAACGAGAAGAAGAAGAAGAAGATATTTCTTCTGGCCATGACGGTTTTAGTATGTTGAAATCAACTGAGACAGAAGTCCTGCTATCCAGCCACAGACTATCTGTGTGCGGAAAAAGGTAAAATTGGCAGACTTTAGTTTTTGAAGCCGCTGTCCCATGCAATCCTTCTTTGAAAACCTAAGATATGTTAAAATTAAGGGTGGACTTAGGTCTCCCTGTCTTTGTCTGTGTGTGTCTCTGTCTGTCTGTCTGTCTGTCTGTCTGTCTGTCTGTCTGTCTGTCTCTCTGTGTGTCTCCGTTTGTGTCTGTGTGTCTGTCTGTCTGCCTGTCTCCCCTCTCTCCCCCAGCAAAGTTCTCTTTGCACTGCACCCATATCTACCTGAGACTGCACCAGCCTTGTCTGAGTTGTCTGATCTGTCTGGTCAGATGATAAAAAGCTCCAGCCTGACCATCTGCCCGTCTACTGAGTCTAGCCCTTCCATGCCTTACCTGCTGACCACTTGACCAGCGCCTGTCTGGCCACTCGACGGCCTCTCCAGGCTCGCATTAACCTATCTGACCAGTGACCACCCGGGTAATTGCCTGATGGTCTGATGGACAGCACCAAACAACTGCCAGACTTCTCTCCACACCCCTGGACGCACAGCCCACAACCCCCCGCAGGTTGTCCACGCTTAATCATATTTGAACTGGGGCCAACATAACGTGTGAAGGCGATTTTGACACAACCCACGATACACACTCAGCGTAGCCTGTACCTCTATCTCTGACGCAAAATTATCGCTATAGCTATCCATTTGCGTTGTATAGTGGTTGCAAAAAGATGGATTTCTATTTATATTCATCCCTTTATCTATTATACTCAGCTCATTCGAAATTGTGTCAATTAATACCCAGATACAACAATTGATGATGATGTTGTTGTTTGTATGCTGCTGCTACTGCTGTTGTTATTATTTTGTGAATAAAATGCTTTTGTCCTTCATAACTCATAACTTTTCTGGATCACCTTGTTCTTATTCCCACCTAACCTTATTTTTCAAGGCCATATCTGCTTAGAAAAAGGTTTCATATTATCTTTATGTTCTTTTCAAAAAGTATGCTATTTAGTTTTCCACTTCTACATGTGCTTGATTGAGATGTGTTTTTTTTTTCAAAAGCCGGCGTCCGACTTTCCTACCAAGTTGTTTTAGTGTCATCCCCTCTCATACTTGTACAAGCAATTTACATAGTTTGTCATTTTCTCATTTTGTCATCTTGGTCACATAGGATCGGATCGTAAGTACAACGTGGCTCATAGCCTTGATTGAGATGTGTTTTTTTTTCAAAAGCCGGCGTCCGACTTTCCTACCAAGTTGTTATAGTGTCATCCCCTCTCATACTTGTACAAGCAATTTACATAGTTTTTTTATTTTCTCATTTTGCCATCTTGGTCACATAGGATCGGATCGTAAGTACAACGTGGCTCATAGCCTATAACTCGCCGTAAGCATTCTTATCTCCAAATGATACGAGACGCAAGCTTACTACAACGTTGCACTTACGGTTCATAGTTAAGTTAAAGCTTGGATCGTTCTCAGATGTGCACAGAGCTAGGGCTGACGTCATGTGATGTGTTTTACGCAGCAAGCTTATCAAACCGAATAATTCATCACCTTAGTCGTAAACTGTTCTATCTCATTTCTAAAGCACTCTAGATCTTTACTGCGGCACTAATAAGATAGGGCATTAGACAATTAGCTGAAGTGACGCGTTTGTTACAGATCTGCCAAGTGTACGAACAAATTAAATTACATTAAATTGTATACATGTTCTTAGTGTTACACTTTAGACTTAAATGTTCACTTGGGCGACTGGCCGGTTGGCAGCGCTGCAAATTGAATGAGTCGGGGTGGTAGCCAGTACCACAGAGCTCTGCCTGATGAGTCCTCTTGATGTCACTACTTACAAGTGTGAGTGGGTTAGCTCAGCTCACGCAACGACACAGCTAGGCTATTTCATTCCTTATAAAGCACTCGTCACATACTTTCAAGCAATCTACCAGAATATTTACCCTTCCTTATTTCTACTTAAGAGTATAAAAATACAAGCACATTGTCCATAGCCACTCTCACGCGTCTAAATACTGTTTTGTATATTGTATTACTCAGTGATGTAGAAAAATTAAAACGAATACATTTAGCCCTACTGACACTTGAGATTAGTCATTCGCATCTCTCCTTTCCTTTATGATGTTACTCTCTCTTTATGGATAAATGATTCTTAAATCTAAATATATAATAATGCGTCATTTATTAATAGCTCAATGTAGAACTACACGTAGTGTTCTTTGTTTCTTACCCAAAAAATGTTGCTGCCGCTTTTTCTGTCTTCGATACAGTCGTTTTTGTGTGTGTTTAATTATCTTTATTTCATTACTAAGAGCCATTTTTTTACTTATATCTCTTTATTTTTTACCTCTGTACCCCCCTAGAAGCAATATTGTAACATGAAGTAACCAGCCACCTCGGCTAGTAAATACAGAGTACTGTGAAGTACAGTAGCACTGGTTTTGCGACCCACAAGATGATAACTGTATCACGTAATAACGACACAAAGGCATGGGAGTTTCTGATCGCTCATTGGCTCGGTAAGTCTAGGATAGAGCTATGATTGGACGCCGGTGTAGAACTATACATTCCCTCCCCTACCGTCTTTATTTTGCTACATGCCCTCTTTATCGCAAAGCCTCCACTTCCCAAGCCCGGGAACCATCGTAGCGTGAGAGAGTCAGCCCAATGTTTGTGTACAGTTGTTGCGGCTTTCGCGCTTCGACCACCGCAGGCGCGTGAGTGGTCAGGGCAGCCTGGCGCTTGGGATGGCTTGACCACTCACGGAGACGGGGCTATCCAAAACATCTGTATCTGGTATCCTCGCGCGATGACCATCTGGGTCAAGTGGACTTTCCCTCATCATGCTGACCATCACGGTCTCAGGGGGAGACAACCATTCGGACAGGTACGCGCCTGGACCAGACATCTTCACCGAATTAGTCAAGTCAGAGTTACCGGTACTCTTCTGGCAAAGGTCTGGGTTACAGAACGTGACTGTATTATGATTGATTGGGCATAGGTGGAAGCCATTAAGCTTCCGATGCGTGGAGAACGACGACAGCTGGGAAGGTTGTGAAGGTGTAAAATGTTCGACTAAATTAATGTCTTTGTTTTGGTGTTATTGTTTGTTTTCATAATAGCAAACTGATGTAGGAGTTTTTGCACAAGCTGCAATAGCTGAATCCTTACAAGAACTAGACATGAAGCATTGAAAGATATTGAGTGAGAGGCAGACTGAGAAAAACAGACAGAGAAAGACAGACAGACAGACACCTCGCCACTCTATGCTTATGTTACTTTCTGTTTAGCGATGTACGTATTTTTGTGATGTCAATCCTTAGTGTGTTTGTCTCTATCAAATTACTCAGTTAATACAGCAGATTAATGCGCCCGTCGAGAAGCTTAAAAGCGTACAGGAACTCTTTTTTTTATTCATCTTTTATGCGAAATATTTGAAAAAGGTCAGAGAGGTAGATAGATAGATAGAGAGATAGATAGATAGATCGATAGATAGATAGATAGATAGATAGATAGATAGATAGATAGATAGATAGATAGATAGATAGATAGATAGATAGATAGATAGATAGATACATAGATAGATAGATAGATAGATAGATAGATAGATAGATAGATAGATGATAAATAGATGGATAGGTGGATATATTGATAGATAAATAGTCTTATATAGATAGCTAGTCTTTTATAGCTATATAGAGAGATAGATATTTAGAGAGAAACAGAGAGAGAGAGAGAGAGAGAGAGAGAGAGAGAGAGAGAGAGAGAGAGAGAGAGAGAGAGAGAGAGAGAGAGAGAGAGAGAGAGAGAGAGAGAGGAGATAGAAAGGGGTGAGTAAGAGACAGACAGACGCAGAGACAGAGGAATGCACTAAGAAGATGGATGGATAGCAGTAAATAGTTGCAAGCGTGCCGCTCACTTCTATTCAAGGTAGGATGTACTAGGTCTACACCCAAAGTGAAATTGATGGCAGGCGGAAATGAGAGTTGCAGGTGGCAACTACTTACGTCAACGGTTCCGCTTTTCTTTTCATCCTCCATTTATAGCCAAACATGTTTTAGATCTATGTGAGCGAAAGGGGGTTAAATCTTAGAACTGAAAGTGTTAGCAAAAGATGTTGTTTGAGAGAGAGAGAGAGAGAGAGAGAGAGAGAGAGAGAGAGAGAGAGTGTGTGTGTGTGTGTTCGTGAGTACTCGATTAGCACATAGAAATAGACCTGGAGAGAAAACAACGTGTTTATTTAAGGTATCAGTGCCAGGAAAATAAACTCTTTTGGTAAAAAAAAAAAAAGTTTTACATGACTTGTACAGCGCTTGGTCTCTGTGGATGGGAAAGTAAGTTCAAATAAAACATTATTTAGTGAAGGGATAATAATCAGGGGAGTTTCCAATAAACAAAGACAGAACGAAATTTAAAAGAGAAAGAGAGAAAGAGAGATAAATAGATAGATAGATAGAGAGAGTGAGAGAGAGAGAAAGAAAAGGAGGAAAGAGGATAATATAAAGAAAGTGGGGATGAAGACAAATTGAGCCAGACGGAGAATGAAAGAGAGACAGATAAGAAAAATAGTCAGAAAGAGAAGGATATAGACCTTGATGTGGCACATTTGAAGACTAAAAGTATAAAACATTTGTATCATAATCATAGGATTCTGATTTGAGTAGATTACAGTAATCCTTAGAAGCACTGTGTTTAGATAGCCATAACAGCCAGAGTTTGAGATGGACTCCACGACCTCTTCTTCTTTTTCTTCTTCTATTTTTTTTCCGAATTTTTAAATACGCCTCGATGATTGATGTATCCATTTGCTGTTGTGTGTAAACCAAAGTAACGTTATATGTTTAGGCAATGGAAAACCCATACCCACAAAGCCCCATTCGGTCGCTGCCTAGTCAATCACCATACACCATACTTTGGCAAAATAGCCTTTTTACTGGGATTGGCCGGTTTTACTTTCGTTTTTGCAAGAACCGTTTTGCTCTCCTCTCTAAAATAATAAGAGTGTTTTATACATTTCTCTGCTTTAAAATACATGCGAACCCAAAGAGATAAAATATAGACGATTTAACGAAGCAAAGGAAGTCGGAGAACCGAAATTTTTGTTTCATAATACTATTCTGGAACTTTTCAAAAATGTTGAACTGGCATTGTTACACAAAAAACACTAGTTTTATTTGTGTTATGCGATGAAGAAAATGCTTTGGATGCAAACCAGATAAAATGTTAATTTACTGAGTGTATGAGAGAGAGAGAGAGAGAGAGAGAGAGAGAGAGAGAGAGAGAGAGAGAGAGAGAGAGAGAGAGAGAGCCATGGTGGACAAAGAGTCAATGTTTAAATGAATGTTTGTAACCAAGAAATAAAAGTCAGTACTGTTTGCCTGTTCAATCCCCTGCACCTGTAATAGACTATATTCTAGATTGTAGACCTACTGAGACACGACCAGGGACTGTGCAGCTATAGATCTAGCCAGGCAGCGCTCACCACACAGCGCACGTGCGGCGAAGATGCTGGTGCCATTAAATAACTTTGATAGAAAGGCGCTTGACACGAACCAGAACCTCTCCTCCTTATTTTCATTTTTAATTACCTCGTACTATTTGGGGAACGTAATACGTCACTTACCCACCCTTCCGGTTCCGGTTTAAACGGAGGTAAACGTTTAAAGAAAATGATATTTTTTTCTTTTTTTTTTCTTTTTCTGAGGCAAACGTTTCAGGTGAAAAATTAGCTTTAGAAGTGAGGTTGTTGGTCTGTGGTTTCGCATTCGCCTTTAATTAAAAAAGCCAGGGTATATAAGTAGAAAATCAGTGTTGAATTTTAGAGTTCGAAACACTTCGGAATTAATTAGTAATAGCTTAGATCCTTTTTTTCTTTATCTTGCAAATTGCATTAACCAAAAGAATATAGCCTTCTGAGACGATAATTCAGTACTTGAGAATCCCGCTAGTTGTAAAATGTCAACTAAAATTAATTTTGGAAGAAATTTCTCTTTTATTTCTTGAAGGGTTGTGACTAATCCTTCCAGATATATTTAAAAGCTAACAGGCATTGCATAGGAGCTTTGACTTTCTCTTTTTCAACTGGGAGAGGGGGGGGGGGGTGGCTCTGCCAGTTATTATGTGAGCGGCGATCGTCCTGGTATCTGTGCTTTGTCACTTGTTTGACAGTTTGTCAGACTTCAGTCTTGGGCCCCGTCGCTGTATAAAATCTTCATTGAAAACATAGGAGACGTAAAATGCAGTAGTTGAGTCGGTTTAACGTCCAACATCAGCAGTATATAGGCTATATTGTGGACGGGTTCCAAGGCTGACAATTTTACGCCCTGCCATACACGAGACAGCGTATCATGACTGCTGTCTCATCTGGTCACATTAGACTGACAACAACCCAACCAATAGGGGGCGGAAAACGTCAGGGCTCAAATCACCGACCTTCTACGCCAGAAGCCGGCGTTCTACCCCAGAACTACCAAATTAATAGTAAAATCATATACAGCTAAAAAATCGGGTTAAAGTGAAAGACATAAATTTCAAATGATTTCATTTGAATATAGAGCTGATTAGAAATTCAAATAGGCAGCCTCTGAGCACAATAGGGATGTAAATTAAGCCGCATGATTGTATGGAAATGTAGGAATATCATCTGCATAGCCAGACACTTTTATTTGTGGATGTCGTGCGGGGTGCCCATGTTCTTTGACATTTAAGGCAATAATATTGTATGTCTTAACTTTGTGGCATGGGCGTTCGTGTATAGGGACAACCAGAGATGTAGTTAGAGAGAAAGAGAGAAGAGAGAGAGAGAGAGAGAGAGAGAGAGAGAAGAGAGAGAAGGACAGAGAGAAAGAGAGAAAAGACTGAGAGAGAGACAGATTTGTAAAACGATCATTACAAAGCGAGAGACGGTGTATGTCGTTTGGTCTACTGCCATTCTTATCGTTTCAGAATTGATCACCCACATTCAATTAAAAACAAAATAGATTCCAGTCTGTTTTCTATGGAAAATTATTTTGTTTTAATATGAATAAACAACAACAATACAATGACAACCTACTTTGTTAGATGTAGATGTATGTCTTGTCGTTTCACTCTAGACTGTCATGAGCCTTTGTATGAGTGTGTTTTATATCACCTAGATCTAAGCAGGAAAACACAAAGCAGTTTTGTTAAGTGTTGAGTCTTGCTTTTTCCCATGGCCCGCACTCTGCAGTTCACCCCTGTAACCGATAAACCGTTGACCTGTGGAGTTCATCCGTCACCATTAGATAGATAGATAGATAGATAGATAGATAGATAGATAGATAGATAGATAGATAGATAGATAGATAGATAGATAGATATGTAAATAGATAGATAAATAGATGGATGGATGGATAGATGGATGGATGGATGGATGGATGGATGGATGGATGGATGGATGGATGGATGGATTAGATACGCGTAAAAACACAGTTTAAAAAAAATACTATTATTTGTTTCTGTGTGGGTTTTTAACTGCAGCCATCAACAGGAACCCTGCAACTCTCTTTAAAATCTTAAGATTAAAAAGTAAAGATCGCGCGAACGCAGTGGTATTTTTGTTTCTATTCGAGGAAAGATGGAAGGGGAAAGGTGGAAGGAAGGGCGGGAGAGGGGGGGGGAGGAAACCATAATTATTAAGGTGTATCAAATCTTCTTCTACCTCAATAGATTTATGTGCCCTCACGAGGCCTCACCAATCCCGTACCTCGAACATACAGTGTACAAAATAAGATCAAGAACTGCATTTAAATGTTACCGAGTCTTGTTTGACTCAAGCTCTGTAGGTTTTTAGATACAAATACGAGTCTTGTTTGACTCAAGCTCTGTAAGCCTTTAGATACAAATTCATTGTGCAGGCGCGTAACAATCACGATAATGAAATAAACAAAAGTTCCAAAAATAGATGGGGGCTCTGGCAGGATGTAGATGTCGTCATGACCCGGATGTAACTGGTCGGGGTGACCTCAAAGTGCACCGAGAGAGAGAGAGAGAGAGAGAGAGAGAGAGAGAGAGAGAGAGAGAGAGAGAGAGAGAGAGAGAGAGAGAGAGAGAGAGAGAGAGAGAGAGAGAGAATGAGGAGAGAGAGGAGAGAGAGAGAGAGAGAGAGTGAGAGAGAAACAGAGAGAGATAGGGAGATGCACTGAGGGTCTACAACGTATTTATCATTCCGAATTTCCTCAGGTGGGCTTTTTAAAGTATCCTCGTACTGGAACAATACGAGTTGCTACTTGTTACTCACACGTAGATCAAATCCACCACTAGTAACCTGCAATACAGTGCATTTTGACATTGTAAACTGACATTGCAGGATACCTTATGTATGTCATAAAACAGAGGCATATCCGGTATTTTTCTTTCATTTCTTATTTCTTTGCACTCGTTGTCCACTTGATCTTTTTTTTAAATTATTAATATCTCCTTTTATCTCGTTTATTCGTTCGAGAATGTCTTTTTAAGAAATATGCCCCATCAAAGAACAGAACGAGCAAATCAATTTACAGAGAATCACACCAAACCCACCAGATATGAAAATGTACAATCGTTTAAGTTAAAAAAAGAGTAAAAAAAAAAAAGAGCACTTATATGGAATGAGACTTCGCAGAAAGTAGTTCACTTTCTTAGAAGGCACGATAGATGTTCAACAGGCAAAAGCGTTATTGTGCTATCTTGTACTAGATCTATTTTGTTTGCGCACTTCATGTATTTATTTAAAGACTAGAACATGGCGCACCTATTTGCATTCTTAGGCCGCGAGCACAATGAGTACAACACCAACACGTCTTCTACACACATTCGTCTTTCGGTGTGAACGTGTATTTGAAACCCTATTTAAACCTTCTACTGAAAGGCAGTGACGGCAACACAACTTCACCTCACTGCAAAGCGCGTTATCTATAACTGTTTGACGAAAGTCCACAAAATATGAATTAGTTGTAGAAGACGTGTTGGTACTCATAGCAGCCTTACTCCTCTTGCGTGATGAACAAACTTGAACCTTGACAGATTTCGTGACTTTGACATTCCGGAGCAGATAAAAAAAAGAAGAAAGTTCGTGAATTCATATTCATAACCAATTTTTGACGTAAGTTTAACCGTTCTTAATTAAGAAAAACGAAGGTCACAGTGTTTGGCCAGGTCGGTGATATTTTTAGCGCTGTGACATAGGCATGTGGCCAAGGGCTAAATTTGGAGAGAGTGAATCATTGAGGAGAAAAACTAAATGTGTTTGCAGCACTCATACTATTTCTCCCGATTGTCATAATCACAAACAGTAAATACTGTCACGATGGCCGAAACAAAGATTGGTTAAGGGGTTAAACAAAGGAGTAAAGCTACTACTTGTGCCAATACCATGTCTGCCCTTTATTTCCTATCCATGTAGATCTAAATTTTTCCGAGCTGAAAGAAAAGATACGAAACTGTATGTGAATACTTTTTATGGCACAATCAGCCCTGCGGTCTTCCGGTTTCCGGCTTCCGGTTCCAACACATCCCATGTTTCTTTGTAGCCAGGATTTTCATCCGTCGCAAATTATTCTTATTCTTCATTTCATATCTTTCTCACGCTGTTTCTTTTTTTTTAATTCACCTATTAATCATTTTATCTAACTATTTAAACACTCTCTCTGTGTCCCCGCCTCTCTCTGTCTCTGTCTCTCTATCTGCCTCTGTCTGTGTCTCTGTGTGTCTGTTTCTCTCTCTTTCTCTTTCTCTCTCTCGCCCCTCTCTCTCTCTCTCTCTCTCTCTCTGTCTCTCTCCTTCCCCCCTCTCCCCCTTGTATGTATTAATCTCTCTTGATATGTCACTAATGAGATATTCTCCTGACCAATTATAAAGTGGTCGCATGGTCAGGAGAGACATTAACCTATTTTGATACAATCGCCCGCTGCCCCGACCAAGGTAAATTCACGAGATGGTGAGCGGTTAAAACTAGCCGGTCCCCCTGAACTTACTCACTCGCGTGTGGGTTATTAGCCTAGGGAGCTGCCCCGGTTAATACTCAGCAGGGGACAGCACTCCATACTCTGCTTCGTCTTACAGGGCGATCACCGTGAGCCGACTGACCCATTTCAGGAACGAAAAGATACAGATCTACCCTAACAATGATCAATCATGTTGTTCTCTGTCTCTCTGTCTCTGTCTCCTTGTGTTTTTCTCTGTCTCTCACCATCTATTTCTTTATTTCTCTTTCTGTCTATCCGTGCCTGTCACTCTCTCTAACTTTATCTCTTAATCTCTCACTATCTTTCTTTTTCTCTCTCTCTCCCTCTCTCTCTCTGTCTCTCTCTCTCTTTCTCTCTTTCTTTCTCTCTCCTCCTATGTGGTTCTTTCGTCTACAAATTGAGCAGAAATTACAAGATAAAATAGCGCACTTTTTGCAAATTTTATGAAGCATTGAGTAGACATTTAGATATATAACTTAAGGACAGTACAAATATCATAAGAATTAGAGAAAGAGTGTGTGGATTTTCTTATTCCATCAGTGCCTTTTTGAAAATCTGTAAACTAAAAGAATCCAATATCTTTTTAATGCTACTAATCCATGGATTAGGAAATAAAGAGCACCACTCTTTTCTTTTACCTGTCAAAATGCACTTTCCATAACTAAAACGATTAAACGTTCTTCCAAATTTTGTCGCCCATAAAATGCTTTTATTCTGTACATGAAATATAAGGATGTTCTGTTATCAAAATACAAAAGTGCTTCGTTTAAAATTGCGTTTAAGAGTGCACAAGTCATTTCCACTGCACCATTGCCCTAAATCTTTCACTTGACCTAGTTTTTTGCGGAAATCGAGTGGTATTTTTACTTCCGTGCGCTTGTTTGAAATTTGTTTTCGTATTTCGCTCCGTGAGTTTTTTTAAATTACCTGTCTCAACAGGACGAGGTGTCTGGTATTAGCGATGTTACCACACATTTCGCTAATTAACCCAATAGAGGCTAGGTAACATTCAGCTAGGTAGGGACATCACCATCTTTAGCTAACCGGGGAAATAAGTTCGAAGAATGTGTTAGTTAGCCACCTGGGTATAATCTTCAATCACGAGTTCTGACTTTTTGAGTGTTTTTGTTTTGTCCATTAAAATATTTTAGTAAAAGGAGCTAAACTCGAACAAAGGAAGATACATTATGTTAAGAAATTGGTCCTACATTGGCAAGCTGTAAAAATAGGAATGCAGAAAGTGTGTTAACGATTACCATGTTTTGTTTGTTGGGATAACAAGAGTAAAACGATTTAAACATCAGATCTAATTGGCACAGGGAAGAAAAACGGAACAAAGATACCGAGCAGATAAACCATTAAAAATGCGGGCTTCATCAATATGAAAGCTTACGGATATTTCTAATATAGAAAGATAGAGAGAGAGAGAGAGAGAGAGAGAGAGAGAGAGAGAGAGAGCAAAAGGAAGGGAAAGAGAGAGAGAGAGAGAGAGAGAGAGAGAGAGAGAGAGAGAGAGAGAGAGAGAGGAGTGCGAGAAAACACGAGAGAGAGAGGGAGAGGGAGAGAGAGAGGAGAGGTGGAGGAGAGAGAGGGGGGGGGAGAGAGTGCGAGAAAACACGAGAGAGATAGAAAGACGGCGAGAACGAGGGTAAGGAAGGAGGAGAGTAAAAAGAGAGTGGAGAGAGATAGAAAGAGAGATAATTAAAACAAAAAAGGTAGTTGTTGTTGAGTTGGTTTTAACGTCCAACATCAGCACTATATAGGCTATATTGTTGACGTGCCCCAAGATTAAAGGCAAAAAAAAAAGAAAACGAAAAAAAAAAAAAAAAACCACAACAACAAACAGATAGATAAGAGTGACGTCGAGAAAGAGGGACGACGCATGCAGAAAAAGGCACTTTCATATTCAACACTGAATCGGAGTCGAATCAGTCATTAAAGAACTACCAGGAACCACCATACACGTAATCAAACTATGCGTATTCCATCTTCCCTCTAAACTACATGCCCCATTCTCCGTTCAAACCAACAGTATACTGTAGACCTCAAACAAGTGTAATCCTTAATAGGAAAATTCAACCTCAGCCCAAGTGTAACGTCTCCTGAGTTATGAAGAGGATACGGCGCTCCGCGAAGTATAGACTACGATTGACATTAGATTGTAGACAAATGTACAAAAGGTTTTGTCTTTAAACTTTCCTTTGTTAATAATATTTAAAAGTTCCTTCTAAGATTTGATTTACGTGTATATATTTATTGTCTTCGTAAGTTCCTTATTTTGCGGTTAGATAAACCACGTTCTTCCCTTGCCTTTTCAAACCTTATCGATTACTAGTGCCTACCTATACTTTTATCTCTATATCCTGCCACTTTTCCATCGCGCAATGCCAGTAATTTGTAGATCTATCTCTCCACCGGTTTTCTTTCGTTTTAGAGAGGAGAGAGAGAAGAGGGGGGGGGAGAGAGTGCGAGAAAATACGAGAGAGAAAGATAAAGGGGGAGAACGATGGTAAGGAATGAGGAGAGTAAAAAGAGAGTGGAGAGAGATAAAAAAATGGAATAATTAAAACAAAAGAAAATTGTAGTAAGCTAAAAATAAGAAAACTAGGAAAAACAGATAACAAGAGTGTCAGTGTGACGACGCATGCAGATGAACGACTTTCATATCCAATACTGAGTATCGGAGTCGAATCGATCATTAAGGAACCACCATACACGTAATTGAACTATTCGTCCACATCCAATCTCGAAGGAAAAAGTGAAATTAGAGTCTTCCTCCCCCCCCCCTCCCAAACTGCATGTCCCAAACTGCATGCCCCAAACTGCATGCCCCAAACTGCATGCCCCAAGCCTCATGCCCCAAGCCTCATGCCTCAAACTGCATGACCCAAGCCTCATGCCCGATTCTCCATTCAAACCAATAGTATGCTGTAAATCCCAAGTAAGTATAATACTTGATCGGGAATATTGAATATCTTCGATAGCGTAATGTCTCCTAGGCTCTGAAGATACGGCGCGCCTCAAAGTGTAGAATACGATTGGCAATAGTTTGTAGACAACTCCACAAAAGCTTTTGTCTTCCCTTCTTTCATAAATATTAAAAGTTCCTTCTAAGATTTGATTTATATAATTATTGTCTTCGTAAGTTCCTTATTTTTCGGTTACATGAACCACGTTCTTCCCTTTCCTTTTCAAACTTTATCGATTACTAGTGCCTACCTTTATCTCTATATCCTGCCACTTTTCCATCGCGCAATGCCAGTAATTTGTAGATCTATCTCTCCACCGGTTTTCTTTTTTTTTTTACATTATTGTATCCATCGCCAGTTCAAAACACACACACACACACACTCACACACACACACACACACACACACCAGCGTGAAACGTGATTCACAACACCTGCCCCATTAAGTTACCTCGCAAAATCCATCCTTACCTTAGTGAGCGTTTCCACGCGAAAACCCGGGCAACTTGAAACGAAACTTAGGAGACAAAAACAAATAAGCAGACGGGTGGTTTCTGGAGACGAGCGGCCCAGGTGCCTCAAGGAATGTGTATTACCTGGAGCCAGATAGATCTATCTCCCTCTTTACCTGGAGCCCAGATAGATCTATGTGCCTCTTTACCTGGAGCCCAGATAGATCTATGTGTCTCTTTACCTGGAGCCCAGATAGATCTATCTGCCTCTTTACCTGGAGCCCGGATAGATCTATGTGCCTCTTTACCTGGAGCCCAGATAGATCTATGTGCCTCTTTACCTGGAGCCCAGATAGATCTATGTGCCTCTTTACCTGGAGCCCAGATAGATCTATGTGTCTCTTTACCTGGAGCCCAGATAGATCTATCTGCCTCTGGCATTTTTTTTTTCTCTTTCGCCAGACTTCTAAAATCTATAATCTAGATCTAGGTGGCTGCGGAATTTCCCCTCCTGCCTGTTATCTCTGAATCCGAAAAGTCCAGGGTTCAAATCTGATTCTAATTTGAACCAAATGGTTTTCTAGGTTAAAACATTTTGTGGGTATGTGAGTATGTGGGATTGTATGGAAGAAGAACAGCAACCCCCCCCCCCCCCCCATAAAAAAGAAAAAAAAAACAAAAAAAAACAAAAACAAAACAATCTCAGTATGTAGAAGAGGTGACCACTAACCTTCTGAGAAAAGTATTCATCCTGTGAGTTAAAGCTTTAAAAGGTACAGAGGAACTTCGTGACCGCCGTCGTTTACAATGCTAATTATTTTTTTAAGATACCAAGAGAGGTCGGGCAAAGTTGATTTTGATTTTCCCTTTCCTCGTTAGACAAGCAAAGAAGACTGATAAGCCTATTAGCCTGTTTTGGCTTTGGCAAACCGTTTTGGCCTCTCTTAGTTCAACCTGACTTCTCTACGGAAGTAAAAAAAAAACTGGCAACTGTTTGGACATGTCTAATTGATGAGAAAGGAAGTCTTTAAACAGTACTGTTTCTAGCTCTGCCTGCCCCCTCTTCCATTACGAATATATCTCTCCTTCTATCTTCTCTCTCCCTCTCTCTCTCCCCCTCTCTCTCTATCTCTCTTTATCTTTCTTCTCCCTAAATCTCTCCCATCGCTCACCTCTGAGATATATTTTTTTCTCCTTATGTTTGTATACGTATGTCCATCGAGATGTCCCTCCTCACCCCACCTATAACATACTTACTTCTCTGTTATCTATATCTCCTTTGCCGCGTTTGTACCCCCCTCTCCCTCCTTTTACTCTCTCTCTCTCTCTCTCTCCTCACCCCATCAAGTGGACACTCGACAAGGGCGCCTTATACCCCCAGCTCCTTCCGCCACCTCCGGCACTGCTGGCTCCCGTCCAGTGTCAGGTAGAGAGGGGGGGGGAGATAGGGAGAGGGAGGTAGGGAGCGAGAGGAGGGAGGGAAATAGGGAGGGAGATAGGGGAGACAGGGAGAGGGAGATAGGGAGGGAGATGGAAGAGGGAGAGAGAGGGGAGAGGGAAGGATATAATCGGGAGAAAGAGAGGAAATCAGTCTAAGAGCGGTGGGAGGGAGGAAGAGATGGAGAGACAGGTAAGACATCGGAGAGAAAGAGAGAGAGAGAGAGAGAGAGAGATAGAGTAAAAGGAGGGAGAGGGGGGGG
>RQTK01000087.1:619579-629579 GCA_003991915.1 Elysia chlorotica
TCTCTCTCTCTCTCTCGGCCTCTCTTCTTCTTTACCGCACCCCCTCTCTCGCTCCCTTTATATTTCTTATTTTAACGCCCCCTAGGTTCCCATGGTGGTTCCTTCATGACGAGGGGGGACTACTAGATCTAACATCTAACAACTGTACATGCGGCCACATAAATTGTCCGATTGTAGGTTCGAACCAGGTACCTTTCAATTGGGAGCCCAACGCTCTACCACTTGCTTGAGCCAGCTACCGCCTCCCTCTAGACATCCTAACACTGGATTTGCGAAGGTTGTGTACGTTCACAAATAATTTAAAAGCAAGTATTTAAAGTAAAATGGTGTAACGCCGTATGGAACTCTTTAACACATTTGATTCTCCAATGTTTAATCAAATAATAATCGTTTTCTTCTAAGATAATATTTTCTTGTAATTACAAAAATAACTGCCATCGCATTAACATCCGGCCCAGATTTTTCTTTGTATTTGTTAAGCGGTTCTAACCCCCACCCCCCACCCCCAATTAAAAACAACCTAAAAAAACCCACAAAAACCCCGTAAAAAGCAACCGCCCCCAAAGAAACAACAACAACAACAAAACAAAATAAATCCCAAAACCCAAACCATCAGCTCAGGTTTCCTGTTCATAAGCTGAGTTTTAATTTGCGCGACTTTTCATTTCATGCCATTGTCTCTACCAAATCCATCCTTGTTATGTAAATGCTCCAATCTATTGATATAATATTAAAATTTCGAGCTTGCCTCTTGTGGCTGATGAGGAGTTGATACTCTATGTAATTAGGGCAGTTGATACTCTATGTAATTAGGGCTTATTAATCTCATTTACTGTAACATATTTTTAAGCTTTGCTTACCTGTGGATGTCCATCATAAACTGCAGACCCAGAGAAAAGTTATACATGTATACAGGCTTAGCATAATACCAAGTGAAAGACACAGAAAAACAAGCCACAATAATTAGGCGCTTAGATCGTTTCAAATGGTATTTCCAGATAATTTATAATGACGAGTAATTGCCATGGTTTATATTAATATCTACTTCCTCTCTGTATTGGATTGTATGATCTAGAAGGTGCAAACTGTGCCTTTGGCATGAGGCGGCCTCAAGTAATGCCCCACCCCCAAATGTGAGACTGAAAGAGCATTGTGGGGAAAGCTGATGCATGCGCTAGATCACCGATTTACCAATGGGGAAAAATAATTATATTAGTCGGATTACGTCCACTACGAGTCTGGATCAGTGTGGTTATAAATAGGGGAATCTCTTTGGATCGGTGTCAGTATTAATACCAGTGTGGGCTATAATGTGCTGCTGAGACAAGGGTCTCCATGCACGTCGCTGTGTGGCAGCGCGTGAAATTGTCAGACGTTAGTCTTGAGTATTATCTCCGTTAGGAACCCAGGAGACGTTAACTTATAGAGACCTTCTCATCTACAAAGAGCGCCTTGTCAATAAGGTAAAAACAACAAAACAGGACCAGGCAACTTTTATCCCTGTTTCATTTTTAAAACTTTAAAAACAGCTTAGCCGTTTTTTGATCAGGACGGGGCCAACAATTTATTGAGTTTCCAAATTCAATGATCTAAAATGTGCAGTGTGCCTTTATCATATGTCATAAAGGGGCCTCAAATTTGTAGTCCCACCTCATCAAAATGTCAGACTAAAAGAGCATCGCGGGGAGAGCTAGATCCTCGGTACGATTTAACGATGGGGCAAAATAATAATGCATTAGTCAGATTACGTCAACTACTAGTCTGGATCGGTGCAGTTATTAAAAGGGGATTCTTTTCGGATATGGGTTAGTATTAATACCAGTTTGTGCTATGATGTGTCTCCATGCACGTCGTTATGTGGCAGCGCTTAAAATTGTCAGACGTTTGTCTTGAGTACTATCTCCGTTAGGAACCCAGGAGACGTTAAACTTATAGAGACCTTCTCATCTACACAAAGAGCGCCTTGTCAATGAGGTAAAAACAACAAAACAGGACCAGGCAACTTTTATCCCTGTTCCATTTTCAAAACTTTAAAAACAGCTTAGCCGTTTTTTGATCAGGACGGGGCCAACAATTTATTGAGTTTCAAAATTCACTGCATGCCTGCTTGTTCTATCATATTCTCCTATCTATACAGCAAAACGTCGAGGTACTTGGTGTTCTATGTGGTTCCATTTTTTACTTTAACACGGAAAGAAGCATCATAAAGTGGCTCATTTTGTACTTAAAAGAGAGCCACCTTCCTGTTTGATCTTGTGTTTTTGATTGATTTAAAGTAGCAGAGATAGCGTGAGGCTCGGCGTTTGGAGGTGCAATAAGGGGAGTCACTGTTGGTGTGGTTGAGATGTGTAGAGATCGCTCACAAGATCTATTTATAGCTCTAGTTTACACTCAATTTCCTCTAGTTTTTGACACCTTCACTGGATTGTTTTTCTTGCAGTTATTTTTAAGTCTTCGCTAACCTATTTTCTGCAAATTTTAAAAGCTGTTTATAACTAAAAATATTTTCTGTTTCTTTCCTTCTCTTTTTTTTTCCACCTGCAGATATTTTCGCAAGATATCTTAGGAATTTACCTTTTTAACTTGGGATTTTTTCCCGAAATTCCTTTCTTAGTGAGGAACAAGAAAAGGATAAAAAAAAAACGATATGGAGCTTCACACTTACATACAAGAGGCCAAACAAGGAGATAATATTTTTCTCCGTGTAAAAGATTATATCGTTTTACACTCTTCAACTGAAATTTCGTGGTACATCCTTTTTTCCCGTTGAACTTTTTTATTCGTTATTTCCGCCCTCTATATAATAGTTGACAGGACAATTTTACAAGACTGTGTTAAAAAAAGTTTAAGATGAGTAGTTAATTTTATTGCTGTTTCTGCTGTTGTTTTTGTTGTTGCTGCTGCTACTACAGCCACTGTTGCTTTTGTTGTTGTTGTTATTGTTGTTGCTGCTGCTATTGCTGCCGAGGCTGTTTTTGTAAATTTTGTTCCACCAACCTTCTCGAACACAAACAACAACTACTGCGAGTGAGAAACTAGATATCTCGTGTTGCCCACGAGACCTTAACGTTACCATGGTCTGATATCTGTTGGGCATGGAAGACTTATGCTTGCTTTCCGCAACCTTGGGCAAAAACTATCTAGATCTATGCATCAATAGTCTTTCAGCCTTTCACACGTGAGAAGTCATCGCAGATGTGTTTTGTCTGCGGTTCCTCATGTGTGTATTATACTACATAGTGTAAGAATCTGCCGTTCTTTAGTTCTTTATGTACGAGAAACTCGTGTAGCGGCTGTGTGGGGTCTGGCGTTTATTTTTTCTTCTTTTGATTTATTACGTGATTCGTGAGATCGTGTTTTATGTTTTTTCACCTGACGACTGTCAAGCTTGTTTTTGCTGATTTTTTTATGATTGTAGTGTCGTGGTTTTTACTATAGGCGCTGACAGACGAGAGGTTGATCTCTGGAAGTCTGGCTGTCTGGTGGGTGAGGGAGAAGGTGGAGGAGGTTGGTTGGTTGGTTGGTTGGTTGGGTTGGTTTAACGTCCAACAGCAGCACTATATAGGCTATATTAAGGACGGGCCCCAAGACGGACGTCTGACAATTTTATGTGCTGCCACACACGAGACAGGGCGGGGATACCATGACGGTCTGAGCCTTTGGGTTTTTTTGCAGGTCTGGCACGTTTGGGGGGAGATGCTAGATCTATACATACAGCGCATCTTTGTTTACGGGTATGACTACTTGTAGAATACTTGTAGTGTTCAGCCGGCTATGCGTAATGTATTTAGAATTAGATGTATGTTTATAAGGTTTTCTGTGTGTTAAAAATTAAACTCATCTTTCCTCAAATGGTGTGTATAGAATTTTAGCCTCTGTAAAAATGTATCGTGAGGAATGATTAAAGAGTGACAAAAATATTAAAGAAGTAGCAGCAGCAGAAACAACAACACACCACCATTACCACCGCCAACAATAATACCAACAACTACAATAACACCAACTACAACGACAACGGCGACAACAACATCAGCACAAAATACTAGACTATTTTCATGCCCTACATGGTATAACTTTTAAAAACTTTAATTTAACGCTAAATATAGGCCGAACCGCCATTGTTTTTAGCCTGTCCTGTGAGAACAAAGATAACAAAAAGATTGATACACATTTTATTCTACAGAGTAGAGAATTGATACAACGAAAGTGAGCACGATTCCACCTCTTGCTACTGCAGCACATGCATAACACATTCACCCCCTCCCCCCACCCCTACCCCCTTTTCTATTTACAACAGACAGTGACTGTGTGTGCATGTTTAACAGAGGGATGCTTGAATGTCAATGACCCCCGTGTTGCTTTGTAGGTTAACTCTCGCAGAAAAAATACACACCTTCATTAAGCTAATGCAAAACGTAACTTGTTTTTTGACAGAAATAAAAAAAAGAACAAAAAAATAAACACAACAAAACATTGTGAAGCTGCTTCGTAAAGTATTGAACTTAAAGTAAGGGGAACATTATTGAGAGAGAGAGAGAGAGAGTGAGAGAGAGAGAGAGAGAGAGAGAGAGAGAGAGAGAGAGAGAGAGAGGCGGGGTGGATATAATATAGATAGATGTATATATGGGATAGATAAATAGATAGAGAGATCTGTAGATAGATAGATAGAAATAGAGATAGAAAGGAGGTCGACAGATAGATGTATTGATAAATAGGAGTATAGATAGATAGATAGTTAGAAAAAATAGGAATGAGGTAGAAAGAGAGATGCGGGGTGGATATAGATAGATAGATAGATAGATAGATAGATAGATAGATAGATAGATAGATAGATAGATGAAAAGATGGATGGCTGGATGAATAAATCATGATAGATGGATAGATATATAGATAGATAATAATTTATCCATCTTTATTTTGATGGGCATTTTTAGTTTTATGTTTTGGTCTTTGTGTGTTTATGAGTCTTAAGCATGACTCTAACGTTTACCATTAATGTACTTTTTAATCTAAAGTCTGTGTGGTTATTTAAAGGATCATCACAAGTATCTTATGTGATAAAAATTTCATTTTAAATCTAACTTGAATTCGTTTGTGGGCTATGTTTTTGTTTGTATTGTCTCAGTTGCTGTGAGACATTAAAAAAAAAAGCAAATAACAGTTTTCAACTACCTCAATCCAAACTCCTCTATTTCTCAAATAATCTTTATTTCATAAATATTGGACTGCAAACTGAAGTAACCACTTATTATCGTTATTATAATAAATTATGACTATCATTAAGGTACTTCTTAATATTAAGTCTGTTGTTTGGCTATTTGAAGGATTGTCACAAATATCTTCTGCTACAAAAACTTCATTTCAAATTCAACTTGAATTAGTTTGGGGCTTTTCTCTTGGTTTTTAATTGTTTCAGTTATTGTGAGATATTAAACAGAGCAAAGGAAAAGTTTTCAACTACCTCAATCCAAACTCCTCTATTTCTCAAAGAATCTTTATTTCATAAATATTGGAATGCAAAATGAAGTAACCACTTATTATCGTTATTATAATTATTATGACTAAGGGCGCGTGAGATAAATTTGTCTCGCTCCATTTTATCCTGTGCATTATCTAACATTTAATGTTATGAGTCTTCTAACATATTTTCATAGGAGTTAAAATAACATAAAAGTAAATAACTCAAAACCTGAAGTGCTACGTGAATAGCGAAAACTTAATGTTTTTGGAAGGCTGGTTGGGTTTAGATATTTTGGGATTTGAGGTGGAATGATTAGGGAAACGGGAACCTGTGGAAATAAATAGCGGAGCTCGGAGTAAAGGTGTAACAGGTGGTGGGTGGATTGAGCTCGCCACAGATTGGCACAGGGATAAAACGTAAGGATGTGGGCATCCAATGGACAGAAGGGCACATAGATAGAAGTAAATAGATAGTTATTTTACTTTTATTCTTAACTTAAATAGGTACACGCGTATATACGTATAGACCTTGGGTGTGTGAACGTATGGGGCATGGGGAAGGAGATAGATAGATAGATAGATAGATAGATAGATAGATAGATAGATAGATAGATAGATAGATAGATAGATAGAGAGAGAGGTAGATAGATAGATAGAGAGAGAGAGAGAGAGAGAGAGAGGGAGAGAGAGTACTACGTATGTTCTGCAGGTGCGAAACGAGGGTCGGGGTTAAAGAAAGTCACCTGTGTGAGCCTATTATATATGTCTAAAGGGTGAGCAACCTGGAGGTGAGTGGTAGCAACAACTCACGGAGAGTCTGTCTAGCCAGGTAACGCTTGCTCGCGGTTCCTTGGGTTAGAGCCGCAGTGGGTACGCCCAGGTATCATTCAAACCACAACACAACACCATGTATTTCAGAGCTGTCAATATCAACTTGGCGCCAAAAAGGCGTATTGGTTCGCGTCTCCTTACGCTTTCAGCTTTAATTATGTGTAGACTTCGATGGATAGCAAGGTTGGCAGGTTTTGTATTTATAGACCCTTCTGTCCTCACTCTACACTTTCCTTACATTCCATATTCCGAGAATTTGGTATAGATAAATACGCGTTTTTTTAGGGTAAAAGCGAGATAGGGTACACCAAGGTATAAACAGAAATCATAGTATTTACAGATCCCTCTATCAGCGCTCTAAACTTTCCCTACATTTATTGCTATCTGGGTCCATACTCACTGGATTTGGTTTAGATAAACGGGTATCTTCTTAGGTTAAGATGGGACTGGCAAACACAAGGTATAGACTCGGATTGTAATCTTTATAGATCCTTCAGTCTACATCCTAAACTCTCCTTACAATCATTACCGAGTCCATCGTCCCAGTATATGGTTTACATAAACGGATAATGTTATCTTTTTAAGGTGAAACGGGACAGGAAACGCCAAGGGTATAGACTCGAAATATAGATCCTTCTGTCTACTTTCTAAACTTTCCTACATCGATAATTCGATTCTTACCCCCGGGAATTCGGTTTATATAAACGGATATTTTCCAGGCAGTGTTTTCCTAACATAATTTAATTGCTTGTTTTACCTTTGCGCGCGCCATGATCTCAGTTTGTAGGGTTTTCTTTTCATTTCAAAATGGTTGCAACGGCAATATGGTCTGTTATCAGTTGCTTCATAAACAATTTAACACATGTACATCTCTACAGTTTATTGCGAAACCATAGCGCAGGAAAACGTGATGTTGTTTCCTATGGGAATGTACATAACACTTTTCTGCTTAAACGTGTAACATTTCTTTGAATTAAAAAAAAAAATTGTCCTTCAGAAGAGTCTATTTTGCTTGTCTAGACTTTGTAGTCGAGATCTTGAGGGAAAGAAGGGAATGTCGTTTTTTACGGTTGAATCTACTTTCTAATCTGTCTCCCTCTGCCCCTCTGTCTCTCTGTCTCCCTCTCTCTTTCCTTTCTCTCGCTCCCCCCCCCCTTCTCTTGCTCTTCCTCTCTGTGTTTAAAAAGCAAATAATACGACAATAAATTATGATTGAAACTATTAGTAATTTCTAATGCATAAACTTTAGATTTATAAAATAGAAAGACAACAAGTCTGTTGGAAACCATCGGAGACTCCAGATTTCATTTGACATCCTATCATAGAGTATGTGTCATGTAAAACCAGCGTCTGCAATCAATACGAGGTCATGTATTGTCTAATATTTTAATAGCAATGTCTCCTTTTACGACTTGCTTACGAAATCGTTGACAGACAGGAATAATTAATTAAAGACTCAAATTTGTGTTCTTAAATAAAAACAAAACAACAAACACAAGAACAAAAACCTCGATTTGCTATCTCTCTCTCTCCCCCTCTCTCTCTCCCCCTCTCTCTCTCTCTCTCTCTCTCTCTCTCTCTCTCCTATAAGGATACACTCACAATTTTCCAATTGGTTGGAATGCATTCCTCGAAATTTTCACACACATGAAATACATAGTGTGATCCCTAGGTCTATGGGAACGAATGACCCTTTGTATTTTTTGCTATTCTCTTTCATTTTCTGGCTGATAGTATCATGTCTGAGTGAAGACAGTGTAGATCTAGGGTACTAAGTACAAAGAGAAAGAAACGGATTTAGACGGACAACTCCTTGTAAAATAATGACTTTTTATATCTGGGCGACTAGATCTACTTCCGCATTGTACTTGTCACCCTGTATTTATAGTTTACATTGTGTTTTTATTGTTATCGTTAACAAAGTTTGAGTTGGTCTCGGGTCTAAATTTTCGTCCTCATTGCACTTGCCAGCCTACATCTATAGTTTAAATTGTATAAGTTTAAGTGGAAAGAAGCGGCGCCGGGCCTGGTAAAGGTCCTGTAAATGTCAGTGCCAGAGGCGAGCGTGGCCCGGCCTGGGATTCTCCGCTCAAGGACCAGGCCCTGCTGTCCCTGCAACCATCTGGCACGGGGGGCAACCTGCCCAACACAGGCATTGCGATAGTCGGGTCTGGGTGTATGGTCGAGTGTTACATGACTCACTAAACAACAGGTTGATGCGATAGCGGGGTCTGGTTGTATGTCGATTGGTACATGGAGAGACATACAAAGCAACAGGTTGATGCGATAGCGGCGCCTGGTTGTATGTCGATTGGTATCTGGAAAGGCATACAAAGCAACAGGTTGATACGATAGTCGGGCCTGGTTGTATGTCGATTGTTACATGGAAAGGCATACAAAGCAACAGGTTGATGCGATAGCGGGGCCTGTTTGTATGCCGATTGGTATAATTATAGAAAGACATACAAAACAACAGGTTGATGCGATAGTGGGGTCTGGTTGTATGGTCGAGTGTTATATTATGGAAAGACATACAAAGCAACATAAGGGGCGTAATCACGTAAACCGTTATCTTAGTGTCCATCACAAGGCCTGTAATTTTGAGCAAGTGGCCCTCCCTGTTTGGGTGCTTGGACCGTTAAACAGTCGGGCCAGCGGTTAGTGTTGGTGATTCGCAGGAAAACAACAGGCCAACTGCAAAGTGGTTAGAAAAAACAATAGACGGTTTGGAATTTGAAGCGCTGGCAGCGAGTACGGGCGTGAAGTGGATGGTCGAGTGTTAGGGCATGGGCGCTTCTGCTGATGGAGCAGGGGATTGTTGTATAGGTCAGGCGGCTTGCAAGGTGTGACCTCCAGACAGATAGAACAGCAGAGGATGGGGAGGGGAACAAGTGGGCGGGGGGATCAAAGGTGTAGTATCAACAAATAAAGATGGACCGTCAGAATTTATACATTGTAAAGTTAGGATCATTGACGGATACGTGGAGTGCAGGAAAAGATGTACATAAATTATATAGTTTTGATTGGTGCAATTGGTCTCAGTGAGAAAGAGAGAGCGAGCATAGCCAAAGAGAGATATATAGACAGATACAGCGAGAGAAGAAGATACAGTCACACATACATAGATGTGTATAAAACAGCGAGAAAGAGAGAGAGAGAAATAGATAAATAAAAAATAGATAGATAGATAGATAGATAGATAGATAGATAGAGAGAGAGAGAGAGAGAGAGAGAGAGAGAGAGAGAGAGAGAGAGAGAAATAAACAGGCAACAAGACAGGCAGATGTATATATATATATATAATACATACGCGAATCCTACACAGTGGTATCTTTCAACCTCGTAAACAGCTTTTTTTGTGTTTTAAATAACGTCACCGGTAAAAAAAGTTATTTTTAACTCAGTTTTTTTTTAAACTCTATTGGCAGGGCACACTCAGGTTAAAAGTATGCCTTCTGACGTAAAAGGCCGTTTTAAAAAGACAGGAAGAAAGAAAACGACCCATCAACCGTAAAATTTTATTTTCTTTGGTTATATAGATCTAGATGTACTTTTTTCCCCTTACCTATATGGCTTGAAACAACAAGTGTACCCACTAGCAAGAAGGCCGAGAAGGCGGTGGGGAGCTCACGAAACTCGCTCTGATAAAGTAGTTAATTAATGAAGTCTTAGAGAGCAGAGGCCACCCTGTAGGCGTCACAAGGAATTC
>RQTK01000087.1:632079-637310 GCA_003991915.1 Elysia chlorotica
GCAGTAGTAGTAGTTGTAATAGTAGGACTTCTTCTTCTTTTTCTTCGCTCACTTGAAAATGACTACACAGAAAGTCCCGAATTTAGTTCATAGTCCACAGTCTTTTGAAGTTTAACCAAGGGTCCATATAGTTTTCTTTCCATGGTATGTTCTTCTGGCCAATATTTGTTTCTTGTCTCCTGAAGTTGTCTGCATTCTTGTAGAACATGTTCTGTTGTTTGGTGTTCACGTCCACAGCCACAGGTAGCAGAGTTTCCTATTTTGAATTTGTTGTTCATGTGATAATTGAGGCTGTTGTGTCTAGTTCTAAGCCGAGATAGTAGGACTTAAAAGGAGGAGCTGCTACATTCTCCTGTTCCTTGTTCCCCAGATATGACGCCCCCAGACGACGAGGCTGAGCTGCTCCCAGTGAACGATCCTCCCCAGATCTACTCGCACATAGAGCGGGTCATCAAGGTCGGTCAGAACGTGAGCATCGGCTGCGAGGGCGCCAGGGACGTCGTATGGGAGTACACAGAGGTAAGCCTGGGGACCTTGCTGGGTCAGTTTGATAAGTGTATGCTTCTCTAATATTTACCTAACGCTGTCACCGACACGACATGTAGGGTTGGCCAACAGAGGTAAGCCTGGGGAACTAGTTGGGTCAGTTTGATAAGTGTATGCTTCTCTAATGTTCATGTACCGGTGTCACCGACCAAACCAGTAGGGTTGGCCAACATTGGTAAGCCTGGGGAACTAGCTGGGTCAGTTTGATAAGTGTATGCTTCTCTTATATATATATGTACCGATGTCACCGACCAGTAGGGTTGGCCAACTGAGGTAAGCCTGGGGAACTAGCTGGGCTCAGTTCGATAAGTGTATGCTTCTCTAATATTTATGTAGTTGCTGTCACCGACCAAACAAGTAGGGTTGGCCAACAGAGGTAAACCTGGGGAACTAGCTGGCTTAGTTTGATAAGTGTATGCTTCTCTAATATTCATGTACCGATGTCACCGACCAGTAGGGTTGGCCAACTGATGCAAGCCTGGGGAACTACCTGGGTCAGTTTGATAAGTGTATGCTTCTCTAATGTTCATGTACCGATGTCACCGACCAGTAGGATTGGCCAACTGAGGTAAACCTGGGGAACTAGCTGGCTTAGTTTGATAAGTGTATGCTTCTCTAATATTCATGTAGTTGCTGTCACCGACCAAACCAGTAGGGTTAACCAACATAGATAAGCCTGGGGAACTAGCTGGGTTAGTTCGATAAGTCTATACTTCTCTAATATTTACCTAACGCTGTCACCGACCAAACCAGTAGGGTTGGCCAACATTGGTAAGCCTGGGGAACTAGTTGGGTTAGTTCGATACATGTATACTTCTCTAATATTCATGTAGTTGTTGTCACCGACCAAACCAGTAGGGTTGGCCAACAGAGGTAAACCTGGGGAACTACCTGGCTTAGTTTGATAAGTGTATGCTTTTCTATTATATATGTACCGATGTCACCGACCATCCCAGAAGGGTTGGTCAACTGAGGTAAGCCTGGGGAACTAGCTGGGTTAGTTTGATACGTGTATGCTTCTCTAATATTCATGTACCGATGTCACCGACCAAACCAGTAGGGTTGGCCAACAGAGGTAAGCCTGGGGAACTAGCGGGCTCAGTTCGATAAGTGTATGCTTCTCTAATATTCATGTACCGATGTCACCGACCAGTAGGATTGGCCAACTGAAGTAAGCCTGGGGACCTTGCTGGGTCAGTTTGATAAGTGTATGCTTCTCTTATATATATGTACCAATGTCACCGACCAAACCGGTAGGGTTGGCCAACAGAGGTAAACCTGAGGAACTAGCTGGGTTAGTTCGATAAGTGTATGCTTCTCTAATATTCATGTACCAATGTCACCGACCAAACCGGTAGGGTTGGCCAACAGAGGTAAACCTGGGGAACTAGCTGGGTTAGTTTGGTAAGTGTATGCTTCTCTTATATATATGTACCGATGTCACCGACCAGTAGGGTTGGACAACTGATGTCAACCTGGGGAACTAGCTGGGTTAGTTTGATACGTGTATGCTTCTTTAATATTCATGTACCGATGTCACCGACCAAACCAGTAGGGTTGGCCAACATTGGTAAGGCTGGGGAACTAGCTGGGTTAGTTTGATAATGCTATACTTCTCTAATATTTACCTAACGTTTGATAAGTGTATACTTCTCTAATATTCATGTACCGATGTCAACGACCCGACCAGTAGGGTTGGCCAACTGAGGTAAGCCTGGGGAACTAGCTGGGTTAGTTTGATACGTGTATGCTTCTCTATTATATATGTACCGATGTCACCGACCAGACCAGAAGGGTTGGTTAACAGAGGTAAGGCTGGGGTGCTAGCTGGGTTAGTTTGATAAGTCTATACTTCTCTAATATTCATGTACTGATGTCACCGACCCGACCAGTAGGGTTGGCCAACTGAGGTAAGCCTGGGGAACTAGCTGGCTTAGTTTGATAAGTGTATGCTTCTCTAATGTTCATGTACCGATGTCACCGACACGACATGTAGGGTTGGCCAACAGAGGTAAGCCTGGGGAACTAGCTGGGTTAGTTTGATAAGTGTATGCTTCTCTAATGTTCATGTACCGATGTCACCGACGACATGTAGGGTTGGCCAACAGAGGTAAGCCTGGGGAACTAGCTGGGTTAGTTTGATAAGTGTATACTTCTCTAATATTTATGTAGTTGCTGTCACCGACCAAACCGGTAGGGTTGGCCAACATTGGTAAGCCTGGGGAACTAGCTGGCTTAGTTTGATAAGTGTATGCTTCTCTAATGTTCATGTACCGATGTCACCGACCCGACCAGTAGGATTGGCCAACAGAGGTAAACCTGGGGAACTAGCTGGGTTAGTTTGATAAGTGTATACTTCTCTAATATATATATGTACTGATGTCACCGATCCGACCAGTAGGGTTGGCCAACAGAGGTAAGCCTGGGGACCTTGCTGGGTTAGTTTGATAAGTCTATACTTCTCTAATATTTACCTAACGCTGTCACCGACCCGACATGTTGGGTTGGCCAACCGAGGTAAACCTTAGGAACCAACTTATTCAACATTACACGTCTCTATTGGTATAGAGATCCGAATAAAAAGGCAACAATTCGGTTATTAAATATATACCGCTGGCTGTCACCAAGGACAAGACAAACGTGTGGCAATAGACCGATGTAAAATGAGAAACCAGCACTAGATGATTCAGTTGTAGATCTATATCTGTTGGTGTAAAGGGTTGGTTTACAAGATACATTCTGTGGAAGTATACTGACATAAACCTGTGAAACTAGCTAAGCCTTCACTAGATTTATGTTTCTCTAACGGTATAAAGATTAAGACAAAAAAGACTGTCCATCAGGTGATTTTTATATTACTGTCAACGATCCAAACACGGCAACCAGTAGAGACAGCGTGTGGAATTTACTGAGATAAACCTGGAGAAGCAGTGGTTCAGTACAAGATCTATAGTCCCTACCTCTCCCTTGGTTTCAGTGGATCATTTTTCTAACCAGGACCCAACCATTAGGGCTTGACAAGAGACATTGGGTGGGTGTATACCGAGGTAAAACGGGGAATCAGCTGGTGTCGTGCTAGATCTATCATGCTTCTCTATTGGTACGATTGTTTTTCATAAACTACGAGTAAATATTAGTGGGTCATAATGTACTGTCACTGACCCAACCAGTAGGGTTTGACAAGAGACTTCGGGTGGGAGTATAACGAGGTAAATACGAAACTAGCTCTTTCAACATTATACTTCTTATATTTAGTATTAAGATTAAAACAAAAATAAAGAAGACTTACCATCAGTCTGTTGTTTAATACCAGTAGGGTTGGACAAGAGACATCGTGTGAGAAATATTCCGAGGTAACATGGGATCATAGATGTATAACTAAGTTATTTATATCTATGCATGGGATCTAGATGATTCAGTATTCAATCTATACATCTTTTTTGGTATAAACATTATTTTTCAAGTCAAAGTATCAGTGGATCATTATTGTTCTGCCACCGATCTAACCAGTAGAGCTGAGCAAGACACTTCTTGTGGGAGTGTACCGAGGTAAAATCGGGAAATAGCCGGTTTAACATTATACTTTCCTATGTATAAAGACTTAAATCAAGGAGAAAATACATCAAGTGTTTTTATACCGTTGTCACCTACCCAACCTGTACGGTTAAACAATTGCGAGGTGAAAATGAATATCCGGCTGCTTATGAATTAACTGTATACACCTTTTTAGGTTTTTTTTAGGCATATACAGATAATTTTTCAAAATCAACCAACAGTGATCATATAATTATTGTCCCCTAAAAAATTGTCAGATTTTCTGTGTGGCGTAAATCAAAAGATAGTATTAAAAAATTGATCGGTAAATGCAAAGAAATCGAGATCTATAGTAGTGGTAGTAATAGTAGTAGTAGTAGTAGTAGTAGTAGTAGTAGTAGTAGTAGTAGTAGTAGTAGTAGTAGTAGTAGTAGTAGTAGTAGTAGTAGTAGTAGTAGTAGTAGTAGTAGTAGTAGTAGTAGTAGTAGTAGTAGTAGTAGTAGTAGTAGTAGCAGCAGCAGCAGCAGCAGCAGCAGTAGTAGTAGTAGTAGTAGTTGCTGTTAAAGGTAATAATTATTATTATTATTATTATCCCGACCATTGATCTGTTACGATTTTGTTCCTATCTATGAATAACCAGAACAGAGACCTGCTCCTCTTATCGCCTCCCACGCCATTCCTTGATTCTAATTAGACACTGGAGCTCACTGTGCTTTATAAGAGGGAAATAACTACTTCACTTTACTACATGTTTCTCTAATCAGCTACGTACAGAATCCCAAATCGTTTCGTGTGTTGTTTGGTTAGGGTTGACTTTAATTCTTAGACTCCCTAGTAAACAGCGGAAAAAACGTCGCAAATGACAAGAGAAGGGACATGGTAAAATGGAAATGGTTGGGGAGAGAGAGAGAGAGAGAGAGAGAGAGAGAGAGAGAGAGATAGATAGATAGATAGATAGAGAGAGAGAGAGAGAGAGAGAGAGAGAGAGAGAGAGAGAGAGAGAGAGAGAGAGAGTTGCAGTAGTAACAGCAGCAGCAGCAGCATTTTTGTTGTTGCTATTGCAATAATAATAATAATAATAATAATAATAATAATAATAATAATAATAATAATAATAATAATAATAATAATAATAATAATAATAATAATAT
>RQTK01000087.1:642832-712832 GCA_003991915.1 Elysia chlorotica
AGTAAGTGTCTAAAACCACCCCATGTTCATGCAGATATAGTAAGTGTCTAAAACCACCCCATGTTCATGCAGATATAGTAAGTGTCTAAAACCACCCCATGTTCATGCAGATATAGTAAGTGTCTAAAACCACCCCATGTTCATGCAGATATAGTAAGTGTCTAACATTACCCCATCTTCATGCATATAGAATAAATGTCTAAAATTACCCCATGTTCATGCAGATATAGTAAGTGTCTAAAACCACCCTTTTAGTTTTACTTATTATTTTAAAGAACTCTCCACAGTGTTTCTCATTAATCTATTCAAATCTATTCCTCAGGTATGTTTCTTTTCGTCATCAGTTCACTGTTACTGTTGTTTATTTATCCATTCCTTTCACTGTCAAACATTTTTTTTTATATTAGGATGGTTTAATTGCTGTACTAGACGGAATGGAGCGAAGTATCAACTTAAAGTTGCTATAGTACCTCTCTAGCTCTGCTCTCTCTCTCCATGCAAAGAAATCCAAATCTAATGAAAAAAATAAAGCTTAACAAGTGTAGAATTTTAAATGCTTTATATTTTGTCTGAAAACATTGTTACTCTTACAAAGGTTCATTTTTTGGGTCATATTGTTCTAAAAATAAACTAATTTTTGTTTGTTTATACTTTCAGCAATCCGCAGACACTTGAAGCCAAACTGCTGGTCGTGAAACCTAAGACAGAGTACAGCGGCGTCTACACGATTAGAGTGACCATTGAGGCAGACAACATCACGAAGGATGCAAAAAATATAGCTTTTTATGTGCAAGGTACAAACTTCTGTAATAAAGTATGCATAAAAAAAAAACTTTTATAAAAATACTGCATTCATTTAAAAAAAAATTATCTTTACTTAAAGCCCACTTCTAACCACTGTCACTGTTCAAAAGTATCTAAAAAGTTGAGATCTACTAGCTGGCTTATCCAAAAAAAAAATCTAATTATTCACAAAAATAGTTTTCGAGTTAAAAAATTTGTGGCAAAAATAAACTAAAGTTACTTTCCCTTACCTTGTGACTATGATAAAAATATCTTTGCCGGGACAGATCACTGGCTTCGTCATTAAAATATGGATTACTTTTCCATCTGTACACATTTCACAGGGTAAAAACATTAAAGCTTTACTTTAAACAATTTTACTTTTATCACTGAGTTGTCCATACCTCTGTGAAGGGTGGAGGGGGGAAGTGGCGCAAGTAGTAGAGCTTTGTTCTGCTAGTTGGGAGGTACCCAGTTGGAAACCCATGATCAATAAAAAATTTATTTGTGCGATTTCAGCCAATTTTCATGTTGGGTTTGGTTTCAATATAACGAGACCAACTGAGAACCCTTGCATTCCTGCACTGTCTCTATGTTAGTCTATGGCAGTACCTAAATTGTCAGACATTAGTTTTGAAGCCATCCACAATATAGCCTTGTTGTAGGCCTTGAACAACTCAACTGAACGCAGCTCATCTCTTACCTTTGTAATGTTCAAACCTTTGCAGGCCAGCCAGATGTCAGTGTGGACGCCATCAGTAACAGCAATGACAAACTTCCGCCCAAGGTCATCACGGTGAAAGCACTCCCCTCACGAACTTTTGTTCTGCCTATAACCTGCAAAGTGCGAGGGTATCCTGCCAGCAAAATTTCTTGGTTTTATCAGGTAGGCCTACTTTTTATTTCATTGTTGTTCACCATGCTAATTAAAAAAAATTTTCACATCTTGCAGTACTGTCATTCCCATCATATAATAAAATTGAGAATGGGTTGTCAGATTTAATGATGAGGACTAGATATGGAAAACCACTTTTCTTTAAAATGAAAAACGCGTTAGAGTAAGATTAGTATTGAGGTGAGTGAAGGGGGCTACTATAGGCTTAGCCATGTTAGTTTTAAATGTGGGAACAAGGAAAACAGACCCTTAAAGTTTTAGTGGGTGTTTTTTTTATCAAAAGGTAGGCCAATTCATAATGGTTCTAGCTAACAGTAGCCTATTTATCCAAAGTCTTCGTGCAAACTATCGAAAGTGAAAGGGTACAAGATACATAATTTGAAGAAAAAGCTGTCATATACATGAATTATAAGCCAGTGAAAATCAATTCTAAATTAAGTATTTTTCGTACATAAGGAAGTATAGAAGAGTACAAATTAAAGGGTTTACATTAAAAATGTTGAATTTCAAAGTTTTTTTTTGTCGCTGTTTTGTAAAAATACTTTTCTATCCTGATGTATTGAGAATTTATCCTGTACTTTCTGCTCTGCCTGCGGTGCCAGCCATGCCGGCAAGCTTTCTGTGAGAAGACCGACAATGCCAGCGCCTGGGAAGAGATCTACAAAACTCCGAGACGCCAGAAGACTATCAGCCTGGGCATGATTGAGAATGTTCTCTTCCTGGATCAGAAGAAGAACGGCCACTACAAGTGCGAAGCAGAAAACTCCTATGGCAACTCGAATGATACTCTTCTCGTGCTCGTCTCAGGTAGGAAAATGTATTTTAATGTTTATTCAACTAGTGATGTCTTTCTCAAGATTATGATTATATGCCATGATGGTAACGTTAACATTGTTTGACTGTAAACCGTGTTTATAAATTTATATAACTTCATTATGTTTTCATACAGTATTTTACCTTTGTGAAGGCTGCTAGAAGCGTACACATGAATCCAGCTAGCTAAAAACAAAAATTTCAAACAGCACCAAATCAAAACGCTCAGAGATTTTAATTTTAATTTTAATCTGATGGAAAGAATGTTTCGCCTGCATATGGTTAAATGTTTTACATGGCCTCATTTTGTTGTTTTTATTCTTTCACACAATCAGCTGATTAAAGCTAGACTTACAGAATGCTCTTTTATAGAACAGTTTAGTAATTTCCACCCCAAAATATAAAACGACTATGGGCTGAAATAGCAACCATTTCATATTACAATGTAAGGTAGTTAAATATTTTTACAAATAAATTCATCTAACTATCGCCTCTGATTCTCTCTGTGAAGGTGAGCAAGGCATCCAGTCCGTGTCTGACTCTGCAAACCGGGAGGTCGTGGAAGGCGACTCCATCACCGTGACTTGTCGGGCCAACAAGTGGCTCTACCGCTCGGTAGCTCTGATACGCAAGCCGGAGGACGACTTGACCGCCATTGGCAACGGCCCAGGAGGGACAGACTTGGACACAGACGGTGACCAGAGCAAGGATGGGACTTCTACAGGCAGGGAGAACGCGACCACTGCGTCTGCCGTCTCAGGTGGAAACATCCCAGCACCCATGCCCTACTCCTACGTCAACGCTGCTGATAAAAGCAGTGGTGGTGCCGCTGTTTCAAGCACTACAACGTCGAGTTTGACTGACGATGGTGTTGGTTTTGCAGGCAGTGTTAATAAAACTTTTCCAACAACAACCTCTTCATTTTTGCCGCGGACAAAACAGCCAACACAACATTTTTCTGAGTAAGATTGACATTCGTAATTCGTCCCACCATATAGTGACTAGACTTATACACCTTTTATACTTTTTGCAGTATAGAAGTCTGAAGTTGGATCTTTTTATAAATAAATCTACTACTGAAATCGTCTCATAAACATGATTCAAAGTACTTAATTTCCTATTATTTTTATTGAGACAAAAAAAAAACCTTGCAAAATTGTATGCATTTTGTTTTTATTTTCATTCAGTTTTGTTGCTCAGGCTAATTTGTACTGATCAAATCATTTTGTGGATTTTTTTAATATCTTTCTTTCAATGGCTGATTACAATTTTTTAATGTGTAAAAACCATGCATGTTTCTTTTGAAAAAGAATATTCCTTGAAAAAAAATCACTGCAATAAATTATTGTGGTACAAACAGAAAAAAAATGAGAATTACCCCATCCCCTCTCTCTCTTTTATGCAGGACGGAAAACATGATAGAAGTATCGCAAACCTGGGACAAGCTGAAACTCTCGGACCAGGGGGAGTATCTCTGTCTGGCAACTTCTGCTTACAGAAACAACACTGACCAGAAAAGCTACCTTCTCACGCTGCACGGTGAGTGCATGAATGCGATATCCTGTACTAGTTGGTTTTGGGGATGGTCTGATCACCATCACTGAAAATAAATTAAGTTTCTTTGAAATGACTTATTTAAGTTTGTTGCCTCCTTCCTTCTTCTTAAGTCAATGAAAATTAAAAATCGGGTAAGGATCCATCCACCTACAAACTACATGTATTATGCTTTGTAGTGTTGGCAATCATGTCCCTATACAATTTTCATCCCTCTTTGCTTTTACCGACTCTGTAACTTTCCCAACTTGAAGTCACTTTGTGAAGAGTAGTTAATGGTTAGGTCATGGCGATAGTAAAGAAATACTCATTCTTTTCTTTAATTGTTTTATTCTGTTGATTTTTTTCTCCAGAAATTATTCTGCCCGAGATATCCGTTCTGTCTGGAAGTTCCCGACGAGTCAAAGTCGGAGCGTCCGCATTGTTTCAATGTTTGATGAAAGGGTTACCTCCCCCGACCATCTACTGGTACAAGGCTGGAGATCTGTTGAACGTCACGGAGCTGGAGAGATATGTCCTCACAAGTCACGGCCACAGGTAAGCTGTTTCTCCCTCTCAGTGGCCCAAAAAAGCCGTTAGGCCTACTGTGCTGACATGGTCTGAAAATAAAGTCAACTGTCTCTATCAGTGGGAAACTTGTGAAACGTCTTAACTGTGTAAATGTAGGAGACATGATTTTTTTCCCTATTTTTTTTCTCTACATTGTTGTTGTTGTTGTTGTTGTTGTTGTTGTTGTTGTTGTTGTTGTTGTTGTTGTTGTTGTTGTTGTTGTTGTTGTTGTTGTTGTTGTTGTTGTTGTTATCGTTGTTGTTGTTTTTCGGAAGAGACAACTTATTTTTGTTTTTAAAATAATGTGCTTTTATTCAAATCTGTTTAATATTTTCATCTGCTAATGGAAACAACATTTCTCAAATTGTATTCCCAGCTTGACAATAAAAAATGCGACGTTGGCAGACGAGGGAAACTACCAGTGCATGGGCAGCAACCTGGGAGGGAAGGTCTGGAGCAAGAACATGACACTGTTGGTTGGAGGCGAGTTCAGTTTATATACAGATTTCATTGGGGCTCGTCTTAGTCTTTTGTTTCAAAGAAATGCATGGAGTGGCTATTTCCAAACTTAGCAGATAGAAATACATAATAGTGGTAATTTCAAAACTTAGCGGATACGAGCGTACTGAATAGTTGTAAATTGTGGTATCTGGAGCAGATATCAACTTTGCAAAGAGGTTAAGGAAAGATTGTTTAAACTTTATTGTGAAAATATGGCAACTTAAAAATATTTTTTTTACACTAATTTCATTCTTATCAGTAAAGTACTATAAAATGTTTTATCTAGAGCTGTGGATAATCTGAATAAAAAATTTTGCAATTTAAAATGTACGAAGATATTCAATGCTCAGCTCAACCTCTTTTTACTCCATATTTTGCAGTGCAGTCATTCCCCTTCCCTCTTTGAATAAAGCTATGTCTGTGTCTTAAAAATCACTGCACTCTATCACAAGTTCGATGTAATTTATTTGCATGGACGTAATCTTTGTTGTTTTGTTTTTCTCTCCACAGATGCGCTAGTGGCCGCTGGCTCGTCTCACTATTACATTGGCATCATCATCGGCATTGTGGTGTTCATCATCATCTTAGTCATCATCATCGTCAAGATCAAGTTCTCTAAAACAGCCTCAGTGAGTGTTCGGCGCAAACTCAGTGTTCATTGTTCTCAGTTTTATGGAAGTGTCCGTATCTAAATAGTTTAATTTTTTTTATGACTTGATCTCTTTTTAGCATGCATATTGGTATTACATTTTTGAAAAATGAAAAGACAACTCTAGAAACTCTCTCAAATATCTCTTCTTTTTCTAATTTTTTTTAGACCTATTAGGTGTAAGCAAGAGTAAGCAAATGTGTCTTTTATTTTCCTTCATATTTCTTTATCTCTTACTGTGTTTCTGTTTCTCTCTTTCTCTCTCTCTCTCTCTCTCTCTCTCTCTCTCTCTCTCTCTCTCTCTCTCTCTCTCTCTCTCTCTCTCTCTCTCTCTCAACTTTTTAGTTTTTACCATCACCTTTAAGGCTTAAAAGATAGACCCATTTTCATTTTGCCTCAGTATTACTATGAATAGAAACTGCAGTACAAAAATAAAACAGTGTTAGTAGAGACTTAACCATGTTGTTTTTGGGACAGTGTCAAACAAAGGTGGTGAAAGATATATGTAGCCGACTATTATAGGCTACTTGGGTCCTTGTATGCTTACCATTTGTCTAGTCTTTATTATTGCAGCCATGGACTATAGGCTACTTGTATGCTTCCCATCAGTTCAGTTTGATGTGGCCTTATTAGCTTAGCTTTTTTGGTTTATAGAGCACCATCAATCAGTTACTAAAAATTTTGAGAAGGATATAATGATATTTGATTTGTCAAAGTCCTTGGAGAGGTGATGATAAAGAAAAGTTACATCTCACCATAGATGAAATATTTGTTAAGGATTTACTGAAATTTAAAGGCTTTTAATATTTTTCTTCTAATATTGATTTAATAAAATGAATTTCATTTGTTTACTCTTTTAGCATAAAGACTTGGAACAATTCCTGATTCAGCCGCAGGGAGACTACAATCCTGACCTTCCAATAGATGAACAGACTGGTTGCCTCCCTTACGATGCTAAATGGGAGTTTCCAAAGGACAGGCTGCGTCTAGGTATAGTTATAGCCCCTTAACTTTCTGTTTGTATGAAAAAGAGAAGGGAGGGCAATGGAAGAGGATGTGCCTTTTACTACAGAAAAAAAAAATTAAAGATACAAAAGAAATGGCTACATTAGCAGATCTAACTGACAGTTTAACCAGTAGATGAAAGATTAATATCTTTTCACACTTAATACAGGCACTAGTGGATCAACGGAGCAATGCTATTTTTACAAATTGCAAATCCCACAAATGAAAGATTGGTAAAGTCTGTCAAAATTAGTGTAGGCCTACTCTTAACATGTACAGCTTTGCAGAATTGCTTGTCCTTTTAATACGAACACAAGCAAACCTACCCATCCAGCAATCTTTTCTATCTAAAACCTCACTATGAAAAATTTTTTCTTATTTTATTTAAGGTATGATTCTAGGCCAGGGAGCTTTTGGACGTGTCATGAAAGCTGAAGCGATCGGCATCACTGATGGAGAAGACGTCACAGTCGTGGCCGTTAAGATGGTCAAAGGTTGGTATACTGTCTCTGTTCGGCATTATTTCTGACTTTTAGTGTCTTCCTGTTTTTCTTTCTTTGTTTTACTCTGTTGTCTCCTGCATTTACCAAGTGCAGTGTTTAATGGAAACTATTGTATTAAATGCAAAAGCTTTTATGGCTTGATTTTTGTTATAGTGCTGAAGAAAAAAATCAACAGTTGTGGCATCTTTTGATTTATGTATTGAACTTGCATCCTCAGAATTTCATTTGTCATTTTTGTTTTTAAGATCAAATATTTTACTTCTTGATATCTATGTGAATATTTCAAAATAAAAATTGGAGAGCTCCTCAGTACATGCCAAAGAAAGTGGATCTTCAGTGGCTTGAAAGTCTCTTGGTTCATACTGTAATGATCTTCAAATCTCTACAGATTGCACTGACAAAGATCAGATGATGGCCCTGTTGTCTGAACTCAAGATTCTGATTCACGTCGGGCAACATTTGAATATTCTGAACTTACTCGGGGCAGTCACAAAAGACATACGATTTGGTAAGTGGTCTGAGAAACATTTCAATTTTGTCTTATGTAAGATTTCATATGTGATTTGAGAAGCATTTTACACCTTAAGGAAAATTTATACTGTTAGGCATAATATTTGTTTTATAATTTTTCTATCTGTTATCAAATAATTATTGTGACTTTATTATCAATACCATTGTTTCATGCCATTCGTATCTTTTATTTTTTTATATGTTTCCTGAAGCACTCTGTTAAACTTTGAAATGTTTATTAAAGCATAATACATTGTGGCAAGATTTTGGTAAAATTATATTTTTGCTTTGTTTTTAGGGGAGCTGTATGTGATCGTTGAGTATTGTCATTTTGGCAATCTCAGAAGTTACCTCATAAAAAATAAAGACTATTTCCAGGTAAGTTAATGTATGTATTTTCTCATGAAACATGAAATATTATTTCCCCTGTTGTAGTATATACTTTTTTGTTTATTATTGACTAAATCCATAATAAATATCTTCTTAATCGGATTGTTTTGAAAGCCAAAGAATTTTTCTTTAAAGAAATTTGAATAAAGAGGAACACAATGAGATCTGTCAAAAGAATTACTTGTCTCAATTGGAAATTATTATTTTATATACATTTTATAGAAACTTTTAAAATGCTTTGTTTCTGAATGGTGCTAATTTCAATTCAAAATTTGTCATCAAGGATACAATGGAGGATGTAGACGAACATGTGACAGGAGGAGCAGACAACTCTAAGTTTCCGCCTCCGTACGATGCCCCGATGACTCCCACTTCTCCGAAAGGCGGTGAAAAACCCGCGCACGAGAAGGGGCCGTACTACGTGAACAAGGCTGGAGGCCCCCACGGCAGCGCCGCCCTGTTTGGGCCGAGTCTCACGACCAAGAACCTTTTCTGCTGGGCCTTCCAGGTGGCCAGGGGGATGGAGTTTCTGGCGGCCAGAAAGGTGCGATTTACAGTTATAAACTATACAACTTTGTATTATATGTCTCGCGATAACGGAACTCATAGCAAAATGCAGATGGTAGTAAAGGGAACCTGCCTCTGTGTCAAATCATAGCTATATCCAGACATGACGGAGCCAATGAGCAGTCAGAAAGCCCCATGTTCGAGGGACGTGATTATGTCATAGATTTTTTTTGCGTAGATCTCAAGACCTTTACTGATGAAATGTTACTGTAAGATTTTAGCTTAATACTTTTCTTTCATAGAGCGGGAAAAACAGATGAGGCAATGATATTTTCAAATCCATCAGCTGTTCACTTTGAAGAAACTATTATTACAAATAATTTTGTTGTTGTTTTGCAAAGTAGATTGACTTTAAAAATTTGCATTTTGTTGAAAAAAAGATGTTAACATTAATAGAGGAAGATTATTAGCTCTACATTGTTCTTACATAAAGCAGGAAAAGGATATGGGATAATTGAAGGTCTTAGAGTATACATTTTTTTGTTTGGAGAAGCTTGTATTTTTCAATTTTACAGACTGAGTTTAAAAAAAACAACCCATAGATGTTATTTGTTACTAGCCTTGATAAAGAATATATTTTTTTAATATTAGTTGAGCAAAACTGTAGCCTATTGAAATTATGCTATTTTGTCTCCAACAGTACATTCACCGTGACCTTGCAGCTCGTAACGTGCTACTCAGTGAGGACAACATTGTGAAAATTTGTGACTTTGGTTTGGCCAAAGATCTCTATCAAGACCAGGAGTATTTCAAAAAAGGGGATGTAAGTAAAAAAAGAAGTACAAGGAAGAACTTAACCCAATTCAAACTGTATGCTGGGTAAAAAGTATGCAGTTTTTTTATTTTTATTTTAATAGTCAATCACTTGACTACTGACTAACACTTTTTTTTACTATATTCAAATTTTCTGTTAAAATTTGGATTCACTGACTGAAAAGTGTTACCTACAAATAGGTTCGTAACACACAAAAACCTTGTCTAAATTATTGCATTAAATGCAATGAGCAGTGTTGTCTATTTAAATACCCGTAGAAAAACTTTAAAATCTGATGTCTCATAGTCTTTGAAAAACAAATCATTTTGCATCATTGTAGCTTTTTAAGATCATAACAAAGTGAAAATAAAAAATCTCTCTCCCACATGAAAACAATAAACACGAAACTTATCAGAATTTCGGCAATCTCACAATAAATTATCAAAAGGCCTTCAAATGGCGGACAAATTCGTCCTCATCGCAGTCAAGTTGTTAAATATGGTAATTTTTCTTTTAAATATTTCATTTAGTCCTGCTAAAAAATATCTGAATATGTAAAAATTGAATGTTCGCAGAAATCCCATGACAAATAGAGAAAGATGCAAGTTCCGAAGTATTATTGTGAATCTTTTCACCTACTCCAGTCCGCATAAAATTTGATGATACAGTTTTTTCACAATCTCCTTTTTTTGCCTTTGATATCTTTGTCATACAATACATTGTGTCTGTGTATTTCAGGGCCCTGTCCCAGTGAAATGGATGGCTCTGGAGTCTTTCACACACAGGATCTACACCACCAAGAGTGATGTGTACGTTCAAACACTGAAATCAAACTATTATTGTTGTAAAAGTATACCTATATTTGATATGCACTTATTGCCTTTAGGTCTGTGAAACCAACATTTATATATTCTGTTATGTTTTCTTTTTGTCTTGTTGTTTTTTTAAAGATGATTCAGATTGAGAGAGATCATTTGGTATTTAAGCTTTTGTTTGATTCAAATATTATAAGGATTATGATTATCAAGTTGTTTTTATTTTTATTAAAGCATTTTTCTACTTCATTATGCTGTTGTTAAACTGATTTGTAATAGCAGAGAAAAGCTGAAAAAATATGTACTGTACAGTCTTCTAAAAAGATTTGTTTCCTGTCTACTTTTAGGTGGTCATATGGAATCTTGCTATGGGAGCTGTTTTCCTTAGGTATGTTTTTATTTTAATCCAGACATACAATATTTTTCATATCTTAAAATAATTTTTTAAAGCTCTATTTTACAATGTTTCGTAGTTACTAATAAAATAAGTTAAAGTAAAACGCAAAAGTAAAACGCATTTGCAATTACGGAGATTGACAACATTAAAAAGAATTTAATTAGATTATATATCAAAGTAATGAATTGGAAGTTGTAAAAAAAAGGAGAAAGTTCATATGTGAGATCGTAGTATAAGTCAAACAATATATTATAATAGAATACATTCGGCTTTAAATACTTTATCTTGAATTTTATAGTAATCCATATTTAACATTTTTAAATCCATTGTTTAAATCAGGCAAAATAATTCTTCTTTATCTAAAAATTTCTAAGCATTTTTGTTGTTGTTTAAAAAAAACAAAAACAAAAGCAAAAAATAATTTAAAAATATCACTATCAAAGCAGTCAATGCTCATAGTTATACAAAAGTTGTATCAAATTAAAAACCTTGATAATTTTAATTACAACTCAAATCATGCTCTGCAATGTGATTAGATTTCTGCTCTTTTACTTTATACTAAATATGTTGGTTTTTTTTTACAATAATGTTTTTTTTTCTTGGTTTAAGGCGGCAACCCATATCCTGGAGTGGAGATCAATGAAAAGTTTATCGGCCTGCTTAAGTCTGGTTACCGCATGGAAAAACCGCCTTTTGCCACAGATGAGCTGTGAGTGTGCTGACTTATTCCCGCTTTAAAATATTGATATTCCTGTTTTTGTCTTCCCTTTACATCTGTTAGAGTTCCATTACAAATTTCTCTTACATCTCGAGGTATCTGGACAACGCTTTTCTTTTCCTTCTTTCCATTTTGGGTGTAAAGCAAATGGATATTTTTTTATGTGACAGTTAGAATTATATGCAGTGGCAATAATGTTCAATAAAAATATTAGCCCTATGACTGTGATCCTTATTCACATTATAATTTGAATTGCGAATAAATTTAAGGAAATCAGTCAAAGAGATAATTTCCAAATTCTTTCCTCTTTTTATGACAAAAAAGTAATGTCCAGAACTCTAGTCATAATATCCTAGTAATCAAACAAAGTTAGGATTCATTTCTTTTCTTATAACTGTCCAGTTTAGATATTGCACCACAGATTCATGCCTATTCATGGTTTAACATTCTCTCTCCAGCTATAAACTGATGCTCAAGACATGGAAGGTTGAGCCAGATGACAGACCATCCTTCTCTTCGTTAGTTGCAAGCATGGGAGATTTCCTCGAGTCCAATGTGAAACAGGTTTGTGTGGCGAACCTCTGCACTAGGAATAATCTGCAAATTGTCAGCTATTTCTCATTTTTGTGGTAACTTGCTCACATTCTTTGATGGACACATGACACCAAATCATTTCACTTACTCTATCATTCCCTTTCTGTCTATTTGATCGGTGACTGTTTGTGTGTAAATTATGTCATCTTCTCTGTCTGTCTGTCTGTCTGTCTGTCTGTCTGTCTGTCTGTCTGTCTGTCTGTCTGTCTGCCTGTTTGTATGTATGTCTGTCTGTCTGTCAACATTACTTCATTTCAGAAACCTTTTTTCCCTATTGTCTAATTTTATTTTTTTTTAATTCAGTACTATCTGGATCTGTCGTCGCCCTACATGAAGATGCAAGGCGACAGCGATACAGGGTCTGGGGACGAGGCGAAGGAAAACAAGGGGGAGAGCAATATCCTCACAGATCCGGACGGCTATCTCAAAATGTCGCCAACGCTCGGCCCAGACTACAGTAACATTCTGCCAAACTCACCCAAATCTACAAAGTTTGCTCAGGTTTGTTTGGTGTTAAAAAAAAAACAACACCCCCCCCCAAAAAAGAAAAACAAACAACAAAAAACAAAAAAAACAAACGAATAAAATACAAAGCTTGTCACCTCAGCTGTAGGCCTATGTACAGTGGATTTACTCTTTTCTAAAATGCTAAAGATTTATGCTAATTAAGAAGGACTTAGGTGAGTTTGTTTTCCTACCAAGGTGGCATGCTCTTTATGACAAAAGTATAAAAAATGTGATGTGAATCCCTATTGTAAATAGACACATTTTTTATGTTCCATAAGAAATAAGTAAAAAGAATTAGAAAGGTTTTTCAACAATAATGTACATTATTTTTTGCGGTTTTGCTTTCTTTTAAGATGAGATATTATTAAAATCGACTCATGTGCGGATAGAGCGACTCTTTTGAAATGCAAAAACTGTTTGTACACCCTCATTGGTCTAAGAATTTTGAAAACCTAAGAACCCTACTCTATGCTGGTAGCTCAATGTTTAAATAGTTCATAAATTTGAAGTATCGTACTCTTAATAGTCCTATAATTTTATTTATATTTTCAGAGTAAACCTACATTGCAAACAGGGTATATCAAATATTTTACAAAATTTTTTTTTCGCCTTGGCAATTTTGTGCTTTAGTAAGACAGAACTTGTGAGTCATCTGGATATGATTGCAAAAATAAAAAAGTTCTTATCTCCTTCAACAATACCTGTGTTTATTATTGATTTGGCCAGCGGGAACTGAATATTAAGTGGTACAGTGCTAGGTCTCTATTCAGAAGGTCCCCCTTTCGATCAGCCATAAATATTTATCAGATTGTGTTCCCTGTAGGTTGGAATAGTGTCAGTATAACGTGAACAACTGAGAGATTAGTCCTGGTGCCCCTGCTCATCCTCTGTGTGGCAGCAGGTAAACTTATCAGACGTTAATCTTGGAAGCCATCCGCCATATATCATAGTTGTTGATGTTGGACGCTTAGTATCCAAACAACAAAAAATTTTTTTTGCTTACAAACTTTGTTTACACCCATTTATGCTAATTTAGTCTCTCACTTCTTCAATGAGCATTTTTTAAAAGTTCAAAACATTTGATGATTTTGATTCCTATAGGTTGATGAAACCACACCAACATATGTCAACCAGCGAAGATGGCAAAAAGAAGATGAAACGGATGAGATGGAGATGACACCGCTAGCCGGAGCAAACGACGAGCGAAAGTCATCTCTGCCAGATGCCTTGGCCCCTGGGTTTTTGCCCGAGGAAGATAATCAGGTGAAATATTTATTTAGATCTGAATCTATTGAGGGAAAATGGGGTTAACAGATTCACCTGCAATAATGTCACACATAGGCCTATAGCTGCATCATCTACAAGATAATTGTTTGTAACCTTTGCTACCTCTATTCTACTTAGTCGTCACCTCCTATCTCAAATCTAAATTACTCGAAATCTCTAATTTTATAGAAATGAGATATAACAATTTACAACTGAGGTGATGTCGTGTTAATTTGAGTGTAAAAATTTATAAAGCATGGGTTTTTTAAGTTGTGATTACAAAAAAAAGGGCACCGATATCTGAACCGGTTAGTAACCTAGACTGAAAGCGGGAGCTGTGCAGTTCGCATCTCAGTTGGTGCCCTTGGTCTCTAAAGGATTTTAAACTCGTGGGCACATGAAAGTAATATAAAAGCACTTTTTGTAGATTTAAAAATAACAAACACACAACACTTAAATTATAGCGATGTGTAGAAACTCACAGGGGAGTTAAATAGCAAAGAGTTTTCAGAGAACGATTTAACATAGATTCAAACAACATTTAAAAAAATTTTTTTATTTAAACATCGTGAAAAGAATAATCTATTTTACAGTCACCTGTAACTGGTCATGAAAAAAAGATTTTGTTCGCATCGATCTTATATTCATCTCTGAACACTCTCTGCTATTTAACACTTTGGTGCTGGCTGATCAAGTCTATACAAGCAATTCTTGGATGTTTGTCCCTTACATTTATTCTAAGTAGGGAAATAAAAATAATTTAATACATTCATTAATTTCAATGTTATAAAAAAAATACTTAAGTCTCTTCTTAAACACATGAGCGTTTTTGGTAGGTTTTTGCATGCTTTTTTGATGTTTACTCCTCAATTCACTCAGCACGGGCCTTGCCTCGCTAAAACGCACCATTTCACTCGCGAAATGTCGAATTGCACAGTAATTCCTCCTGGGGCAGACTGAATATCCTCGCTTTTTGAACTAGAGGTAAATGAGAAGCTCAACAATTTTCCAATTTTTCCTGTAGAGATAATTAAAAAGCTGAAAAATTTGTCAAGATTGTGCTGAGTGGTGTTGAAAATGTAAACCATCTGTTTCTTTTACAAAAAGTCCTCATAAGCCAAAATGTCATAATCGTCTCCTTGTGTTTCTTAGCATTAAAGTTAAATCTTTAAACCTGCAACAAAATCTCAATTTTAACAAAAGGGGTATTTGAATGTGTCAAAATTCAGATAAACAAAATATCAATTAAAAAAATAGGATATTTGAATGTGTCAAAATTCAGATATGCAAAATGCATCATATGTGTGATTGAATATTGAAAAAGTCCTGCGGGAAATGAAAATAACAATTAAAAATTAAATATGGTAGTCTGGTCTGATAGGGAGTCATGGTTGATTGTTTGTTACATCTCTAGAAGTTACGCTTTGAGTCACTTTTCCTTCTTTCTTCTTTTTTATTTTAATAAACTGGTATTTTAAATATGACAAAAACTTCAATTGTAATTAAAATATCCTATGAAGAAAAATGATCCATCACCTATTTATATTTAACTTTTTCAGTTTGTTGGTTTTTTTTTTTAGATGATAAACTAGATTAACTATGACAAAAAACTCCAACAATAAGGAAGAAATATACCATTAGAACCCAAATGATCTATCGCCTGCTTAAGGCTCATCACTTGTTAAGTTTTATAATCTTTAGATGATAAACTAGATTAACTTTGACAAAAAACTTCAACAATAACAACAATGACGTATCATTGATAGACAAATGATCGATCAGCTGCTTCTACTGAACTTAAATAGTTTCTTTTTTTTTTTATAACAAACTATTTTAAGTTTGACAAAAACACCAACATAACAATAAAATATCCTTTAAGATAAGATAAGATAAGATAAGAATTAAACTTTATTATTATTTTTGGAGGAAATTGAGGTTGACAAATGATCTACCGTGCCGTATAATTACTTTGACTGCTAACACCAGTGAACTAACCATGCCCCGCTTTACCTGTCGTCCTGACAGATCCACACCGTGGCCGAGGTCCACCAGCTGGAGGAGACCGACAGTGGACACAGCAGCAGCTACGAGGGCGCTGGACTCTCGCCGGTCATCGCCGTGGAGAACAACGACTACCTGATCCCTGTGCTGCCAGACTCACCGCCACCGTCCCCTCCTCTAGCACCTTCCCATCAGCCCCAGCAGCTTCAGCAGAGACAGCAGAGACAACAGAGAGAGCAGAGGGCCGAAGTTGTCGAAGTTGTCCCCCCTGTCCCCGCACCCCCAGAAGGACCCAAGATCTCGCTGGCCGCCAAGTTACCTCCCCTGCGCCAGGCTCCGTCCTCGTCAAACACGCCCAGGCTGAGACAGCCAACGCCGCTACGCCTGTACCCGGCCCCCACAGCTCCGAGCTCAATGTTCCAGGCAGCGGCCTCAGGTGCCCCTCTGTCCAGGAGTCTGCCGATCGCTGCCAACAGCAAAAAGAACCCAGAACCTGGCCTGAAGGGTGACGGCTCGGCAGCTGGAGATTACAGAAAGCGTGGATCAGATGGGTTTGTCCCTAATACAATGTCGCCAACAAGCTCGACGGCAAACAGTGAGACGGCTCCGAAGAAGTCCAGCGGTGGAGAATCAGTGTCATCAACTTCCCCTGTGTCGTCTTCGAATCTCAGTTGGGGCAACAAGCGTGCTGGAATCCCCAAGCTGAAAGACACGTCGAGAGTTTACACTCCTGCTGGTAGTGCGCCTGATTCAGGTTCGAACCCGTCGTCTCCTGTGACAGCTGCCACCTCAAGCACATCAGGGTCAGCTCTGACTGTATCCAACCCACTGTCCAAGTACACGGCCTGGCCTCTTCCCCCACCTGACTCTCCCACCGACAGCACAAACTTTGACGGCAACGAGTCGGTCTCGAGTCCTAGTCACCCCCTGCTGAACGGACCCCTGCGCAACCGAATTGGACATTTCAGGAACGGGCTGAGTGAGGGACGGTATTTGTCCAACGCCTCCAGTGGCTATAATTCTGATCTGAGTCCCGCAGAATCCACTCCTCCTCCGGACTACAGGGCTGTTCTGGAGGACGCCACGGAAACGGATATCCTTGTTTAACAATCTGGTCATCAGTGTATGTTATCTTATTCATTTTTAACACTGACACTTTCATGTGCGCTAGTCTTATCAAACTCGCTTTGCTTTCTAACTGCTCCTGCCGCTATCAAAGACTTGTTCACTATGGATGGTTATAAGAAAAAAGATGCACCAGGAGAGAGACTGTGAGCTTTCTTTATGTGATGATTCGAGATACTCTGTACAAAGATGAAGAAAACTGCCAAACTCAGGCAGTTGGAACCAATATGTGGTGATATTCAGTGTGGGCTTGTACCCTTGTAAGATTTAATGCACTATGATATTCTATGATTTATTTCAGTCCCTTGATAACCAGTTTCTTGTGATAAGCACAAAGAAAAGTTTCAAAACAGACCAAGGAGTGATGTTTGAAATGGATTGCATTATTATGTTTCATTATACCCCATTGCGCTGTTTAAAAAAGCTGGGTTAGTGCTTTAAACTGTAGTTAAATTATGATATTTGATAATCTAAATGTTGAAAAACATTTACCATTTGAAGATATGCAAATTCATAATGAGTGTACCTTAAAGGATATTTATCCAACAATTTGAATAATTTGAAGACACAGATCATATATATTTTCTTGCTTCAGCTCAGATTAATAATGAAAAATTTCAGTTGGTATTTTTAGTTTCGGTAATGATGTAGAATTTATATTTCTGAAAACTTTTCATTTAAATAATGATTGCTTGGTTTTTAATAAGCTTAGCATCTTGATTTGCCTCAACACTGTTATTGATTTATTTCAATTATTGCCCAAAAAGTGACGCCAATTTTTTTTATATTCAATATGTTGACTATAAAAGTTCTGCTGTACTTAAAAAACAAAGTTGTCCGTGTTGCTAGCACTGGCTGTAAATTTTAGGCTTGTGCCTTGAAAGCTGGATATCTCCAGATAAATGAAACACCCTTACCACCCTTGAAACCCTCCCTCCTCTCCTCATTTCCCTAAACACTTTTTCTTTCCCCGCCACTTTTTCCCTTTATTTCCTTCCCCTCCTTTTCCAGAAAAAACAACAACATAAAGTTACCCCCACACCCCACCCTCCCCATCCTAGAATAGTAGTTATTTCATCTGTATCCCTATATTCTCCCTCTCAACTTTAGAACCTACTAGAAATTAGGACCCTTTATATTGGAGGACTTGACTTGCAACATCAGATTAGACTAGTGTAGGGTCTGTTTGTCTTGTCTTCGCCTTGGCCTTTTGTCTTCTATCAATGTCACCTGTGGCCGTATAGGATTCCCAAGGGGAACCTTGGAGACATTAAACCCAGAGAGATAGAGAAAGAGAGGGAGAGAGAGGGAGAGAGAGAGAGTGAGAGAGAGACCAAGAGAGAGAGAGAGAGAGATAGAGATACAGAGAAGGAGAGAGGGAGGGAGAGAGAGAGAGGGAGAGAGAGAGTTAGAGAGAGAGAAGGAGGGAGGGAGGGAGGGGTCTCCCTGTAGAGAAGACGAACCTTGCCTTTCATTTTGAATAACGAAAAGCACAATCAGTCAACATAATTAATCCACTTTCCTTGTGCCATGGAATCGAAAGTACACTTAAATTGTTATTCAGTGCTTCAGGAGGTACCTGAACCTCCAGCTCTAGATGAAGAAGAAGATCAATAGTTTATACATGTATATACTTATCATTGTATGGATAGGTAAATATTTATTGTCATGGTAACTTTAACTACCACTAACACTTGTTGTATCATATTACATTTAGTAATGTCGCCAGTTGCACTGAACACACAATAGTGAAATCAGAGATAGAGTAATTTATACGCAAGTTGTTTTTTTTTGTAAATGTTAGGTATATTTCATGTCTTTTTCAAAACTGACCTTATTGTTTTCTTCTTTACTTTTATGTCTTCTATCCCATGCTGTTCAGCATAGTTATGTTCATCAGTCTGCCTATTGCGATTTTCACTTGTTTTTCTTCTACTTTTATGTGGCTTTCTTTGCTGTCAATTTTATTAGCATGATATCAATAGTTTTAGGCTTACAGAAAAAAAAAAAACACAGTGTCAAGAAAGATACAATGAGAGATAGATAAAGAGATAATGGAAAGAAATACTGAAATAGAGATAGATAGATAGATAGATAGATAGATAGATAGATAGATAGATAGATAGATAGATAGATAGATAGATATATAGATATATAGACAAACAGACCGACAGACAGACAGACAGACAGACAGACAGACAGACAGACAGACAGACAGACAGGCAGAAAGAGAGAGGCGAAGAAAGAGGGAAAAAAAGAAAGAGTGAGATGGAGGGAGAGAGAGAGGGGTGAGAAAAGGGAGAGAGAGAGATAGACAAAGTCTTATGTTGTTTGTATCCTGCTTTTTATACGATGGTGGTATGCAATAATAACATACAGTTAAGTCCTTTAAATAAGACCAACCCTAGTTGCTAAGACAAAAAGTCCTACATTTTTTATCTTTTGTCAAAATGCTCAGATATATATATACGTAAAATCAACAGTATTGTGACTCAAAATGTAAGCCTTGAAGGATGCAACACTTGTTTATTGTCAAAAGAAGAAAAAAAGAGCTCAAATATTCGTCATTTCTGCCCAATTAAAAAAAAAGAAATGATGGTAATTTTATTTGAAGAGTATTGTGTTTATTTTTTGAACAGCCACAATTTTATATTTTCATTTGCAAACATTTGATGATCAGTATTTCGCCCATCACATCATCAGATTGTGTTGATACATTGTTTGGTATCAGTTTTCTTAAAAAAATAACCACTGTGATGTTGATAAGATTTTTAAATGCACAAACAGACTTTAAATCAGCATATCTTCCAGTATACAACTTTCTGTTGCAGACTTCGCCAAATAATAAATCCCTGTAACACCACATATTGAATTGAGCTGCACAGCTTTCAATTGGAAATAAGGAATATCAAAGTTTTTATGTTTTATAAACTTAAAAAAAAAATCACGCACACATGGACTAGACCTTAAATCGAGTAGTGTTACAAGGTTAAGTGATAGATCAGGATCACGGCTGAAAAAAAATATTATTTTAGCTGAGAAAGCCAGACAGAGGATCCAAAAGACTTTGTTGTGCTTTTTTTCTTGGTATTGTGGGCAAGGCATCAAGTGTAACATAATATTAGACTCAATGAAGCATGAAATGATGTTACAACTTATATTGAAGAATATTCATCTTGCCATTAGGTATGCCCTACATAAGTCTAAGTCACACACAGTGCATAATTGTGAGATGAAATCCTCTTATTCACACCATATTTTATTTTAATGCAATGTGAAATTTACAACTTTTTATGTGCCTTACCAACATGATGACGTCATAATTTGCAACTCAGCAACTTTTAGCTTCACTTCCAGAAACATCAGCAGTGTAAAATTAAGTGTCATTCAACAAATGCTTTAGTAAAAGCCTTTATATGCATGCCTTATATATAGTGCAGTATATATTTTATGTTATATTAATAGCCATCAGACTGTGTTGGGTCTCATAGCAGGACGATTTGCTCATGCTTTGCACCGACTGAAATATGCTGCTACAATACCTGTACTACAATCTATACCAGTACCATTGCATAACAAAGCCGCTCAATTAACTCCCAAACTAAAAACTCAAAAAGATTCAGGGTTATTGTTCAAGTAAGAAGTTTTCCCCCTGCCCCATTCCCTGTTTTTCTGTTTCGATTGATTTATCTGATACTTCTTTTCTTTTTTTAACTGTTGGATTTCGTAGACAATAAATCTGTCTTTGTAAAATAATTATTACCATATGCATCATAATAAAATTTCATGATGACTATCATGACGATTTTATTTGTACATTTGTCAACAACTGTTTTCTAAACACTATATTGCTTATCACTATCAGTAAAAGTGTTTATGTGTGTGTTTTTCTGCTTTCTTGTGCACACACGCAAACTCTGTTTCAAAATAGTATTATGACTGGTTAATCTATAAGATTTAGTGACCATTATTAAAAGGGCATAATATGTGAGCAGGCTAAACAGCGGTTATAATCCTAGATCTGGAAGCTTCAAAATTATGGGAAGAGTAACACAAATTTGGTTAGATGTTTTTGCTATACTCACTTTTGTAGCTTGGCAAGTTCAAAGATTATACTTATCTGTAAAATTGTGTCTGAATTTTCATCAAGTTGGAATGATACTGTATGTAAATTTTATTGAATGTGAAAGCAAAAATCCCTTGTCCGTGTGTCATATTTGCCTTTGACACATATTTATTTTAAATGTAAAGAAATTTGTACAAAGTTTCTTTAAATGGGTAATTTAATTTCAAATTATCGTCAAATTATGTTTTTAATCTATTGTATTTGAAAGTATCTACATTTTTTTTGCTTGATACTTTTAAAATTGTTATCAGCTTATTATCTTCTATTATTAATGCAACTCATTTGAATTTTGATGGAATTATCAAGTAAAAACTGAAATATTCAGGCATTTAGGTAAAATAACCATGTTGAAATAATTAAACTAGTCCAGTTAGATAAAGACGAGGGAGAGGGAAAAGCTGGAATGGATGGAAGAGAGGAGGAGGCACACACACACTTACATACACATACACAAACACACACAGAAAAAAGGACAGCGAGAGAAAAGCTGGAATGGATGGGAAGAAGGAAGGAGGCACGGTAGACAGACAGGCAAACAGAGCTTATGAGAAAGAGAAAAAAACGACACCCCCCCCCCACCCGAAAGATGAAGAAAAAGATCCAAGGGAGAACTGAGATAGTCGTGGCATAGCAATTGAATAGAAGGGGAAAATATTGCTTTTCAAATATATTGTTCCTTTGCATAATAGAACTTAGCTTAATATGTTTTACAAAGTTTTTTGTTTTCAAAAAAATATGGTATTACTATATGAGGACGTAAACTTTTGCAAAGAATGCTCAACCAAATTGGAAACACATTGTGTAAATCGTTTATAAAAAATAATTCTGGCACCATTGTGGCAGTATTGAATAATATAATGTACTTGAATGCAAAATAATGTTGCTTGTTTTGTATAAAGATAACATACGTGTAATATTTATAAATGTATAAATATAATTATAGAGGTATACTACATACAAATGTAACGTAAGATATATAATATTCATTTTGTCACTATTCAATAAATATGTTTAGTTTGTGCACGACTTGTGTCTTTTTTAAACTTTTATCTGGATACTTTTGTAAACATCATCAATTTTATGGAGTGTGATATCTGATGCACGATGAAACTGCTTTAAAGAAGTAAAACTGGTGATAAAAATATCAGATATTATTGTATGCCATACGTAGTGAGTAGAGAGTCAAAATTTACCATTGAACAAAGGTATGATATCAATTTGGTAAACCACTGATTCAGCGAGTGAGTTAAGTTTATTTACGTCCACTGTCATCAGCAAGGAGATATCGTGGACAGATACCAAGATAAAAATTATACGTCTGACACTTTTACGTGTTGTCAAAAAGTGTCAGTACGGGGATGCCATGACTCCTGTCTCAGCCGGCCACATTATACTGACATAGAGCCAACCAGTAGGAGACGGAATCAGACAAATTTAATAAATGTTGTCCGGACGTGGGTGTTGAACAGCAGACCTCCCGATTGGTCAACAACAAGACATTTAGTGCGGAATTGGAGATACGTACTTCAATTTTCAACATAATTTTTGAACATCAATTTTTTCCATACATTTTAATATCATGAATTTATAATAGTAGATACAAAGTATCTAACAAAAAAACAACAACAACGTATCAAATATTTAGTTGAAAAAACACATTTTCAACACAGATATAAATAATAAAAACAACCAACCCATTGAGATATTGCTCATTCTTACAAAATGAGAGCATATTTAAAGAGACACATCGTGTAAAAAAATCATACATTTCCATATGAAAACAATAGTTTCATAGCTACATTTGAAAAAAATATATTAGGGGATTCAAATTTCATTTCTTTATCAAACAAAGACTCATAACAGTGATCTAGTTTTATTATTAAGCACTGAATTCATAATTGATAGAGATTTCTTTTTATGCCGATATCAAACATGACGCATTCATTCTGCCCTTAAAAATGATAAAAACAAAACGATTCTAAGAAAACGATACATTTCTAATAGCTTAATTGAATGTAACGATAAAGAGGGAAAAACACATGAATTTGTAATGGAAAACGAGAAAAAATTAAATAAAAACATTTAGGAAAAGTATATTAAGTAAAACTTTTTTTTGCATGTTTCAACACACTTCTGAAACTTTTATTTACAAAACATACAACATTAATTTTACATAGCCTCTTTAAATGTAATAGAGATGGTATCTAAGCAGGCCTAGATCCCAAAATGAAACGCCTTCCATCGAAAAGTACATTTCTGACGTTTCTTTAGTTGACTGTCTGAGAGTTAAACCGCATAATCTCTTCTTTTACGACCTTAACCCTATGAAGACAGACATACATACTCGAGCATTATTTTGTTCCAATCCTGGGGTGAATGATCTAAGCTCAGGTATTCCACACTTACGTAACGTTACTTTTTTTTTAACCTTGACTGCTCGCTGATGGATGGGGGCAGTATGTATTGTGAGAATAGTATTTCTATTATTACCGTTAAGCACTGTACTTTTCAAGTGATAAAAACAAGAAGAGTAATAATAAAATACAGGTAGAAATGATTTGTTTGTTGTTTAGACCCAGATTCGAGACAAACTTCAGGTAAAGTACATTTCTATTCTGGGTCTAACCAACCGACAAAATTAATGTCAGAATCTAGGCCATAATCAAACAACGAGCGGAGGTTCCACGACTCGTCTCAGTTGGCCACAATGACACCGACCCAACCAGCAGGGGACGCTATCCGACAAATTATGTTTTTTCCATCTTGAACCGAGAACCTTCCGAATAGAAGCACAGCGCTCTATCACTTTATACCCCGCCATACGCTTGTGGAAGACTGAAAGGAAAAAACAATAACAAACTATTAGGTATGGTCCCCCTTCGTATAACTGTCACTTCAGGTTGTCGGTACTTGTTTCTTTTTCCAGTGCAACAATTAATTTTGTACACGATAAGCTCTCTAATACACGATATAAAAATACCTTACACGTTTTCTGCACCTAAGTTGTAGCTTTAGAGTAAATGAATGTTTTGTGTGGGTTGGGAAAAGATGAGAACACAGCATTATTGCGCTTTTCTAGCTTTCGATCTAGAATAGTTTTTCATAAGTATTTCATTTCGATAATACAACTCGATGTTAAATTTATAATCATCGGTAGCAATAAAAACATTAATAGTAGTGAATAAAAGTATTTTTATCACTTTCGACCTAATTTGTAAAAATAAAAAATAAAGAAATGGGGTGTTTTCTCTGAACCAGTATTTTAACTTAAATCATGGGGAAAAAAAATTAAGTTCTTCAGATCGTAAAAAAATGTGCCAACTTGCTTCTGGTTTTATAATATCGAGCACTGAATTTTGAAATATTATGTTAAACCAATGAACAACATGGACAACATAATTATGGGCTAGGCTAGATAGGACCACCCAGAGCCCAGTCCGGTGGAGGGGAGTTTGCAGCGGCCCTATGTTCCAATCAAAAGGCCTAAACAAACAGTGAATTATGCATGAATTGCGAAGGAGAAAACAAAAACAAACAAAAAACAACGAAGGTAATGTTAACGATCTAAACAGTTATTTTGGTGCTAGAATGAGAGAACAAGCAGAAGGAGAAGAAGATGAAGAAGAAGAAGAAGAAGAAGAAGAAGAAGAAGAAGAAGAAGAAGAAGAAGAAGAAGAAGAAGAAGAAGAAGAAGAAGAAGAAGAAGAAGAACGTCCAACATCAACTTATGGCTATATGGTGGACGGGCCCCAAGACGGACGTCTGACAATTTTATGTGCTGTCACACACGAGACAGGGCGGGGATACCATGACTCCTGTCTCAGCCGGTCACATTATACTGACACCGACCCAACCAGTAGGGATTGCAACAGCCAGGATTCGAACTCGGGACCTTTTGCGTCGGAAGCCGATGTTCTACCCCTGGGCCACCGCGCCCCCAGAAGAAGAAGAAGAAGAAGAAGAAGAAGAAGAAGAAGAAGAAGAAGAAGAAGAAGAAGAAGAAGAAGAAGAAGAAGAAGAAGAAGAAGAAGAAGAAGAAGAAGAAGAAGAAGAAGAAGAAGAAGAAGAAGAAGAAGAAGAAGAAGAAGAAGAAGAAGAAGAAGAAGAAGAAGAAGAAGAAGAAGAAGAAGAAGAAGAAGAAGAAGAAGAAGAAGAAGAAGAAGAAGAAGAAGAAGAAGAAGAAGAAGAAGAAGAAGAAGAAGAAGAAGAAGAAGAAGAAGAAGAAGAAGAAGAAGAAGAAGAAGAAGAAGAAGAAGAAGAAGAAGAAGAAGAAGAAGAAGAAGAAGAAGAAAGAGGAGGAGGAGGAGGAGGAGGAGGAGAAAAAGAAGTGTTTGTCTGCATACAAATTGTTCTTGGACTGCCGCTACAAAGGAAAAAAAATGCCCATCCCATATTCACAATAAAAAAAACAAAAAATAAAATCCAAGAACCTTTATCATGGTGTCCGTCTCAATGCCTTCCTCCTCCTCCTCCTCATCACTAGCTGGGTTGAGGCCGTCTCCCTCCCCTCCCTCCCCATCCGGACCGAGCGCCTCCTCTTCCTCCATGGGCGCGCCTCTCGCCTTCCTCTTCTTCCCTCCAGCAGCGCCAGTCGCGTACGGTGTCAGGTGGATCTGTTTGTTGTACTGCCGGGTGAATGCAGCTTTCGTCTGGAGGCAAAGGGAAGAGAAGATACGTGCATGTACAGAATACGATAATTTATGTGAATGCTACAGGTGAAAGGGACATTGTTTAACTCGACAGAGTCATATCGCCTATGTGTTATTGGTGAGTTTAGACATTTTGTTTGAAAGATCAATGAAGTTTTCAAATCTGCAACAATTTTTGTTGTATATTTTATTGATTAAATGATAAAAATAATGTGATCTCATGAGCATTGCTGGCAAAATACTGTGTGTGACTCTGTTGAATAAAGACTTTTCATAAGAAGTAGAAACAAGACTGTGTACAAAACAGGTGGATCTGTTTGTTGTACAGCTTTTGTCTGGAGGCAAAGGAGGAGTAGATACATTATGCACATATAAAAGTTAATCAATGTGAGTAAGTAAAACTGATATTCTTAAACACTTATCAACAGCGGGTGTAGAAACAAGTCTAAGTGCAATGAAAAAAACTGACAGGAAAAAGGCAATTTCACATTTGTTTTTCCTATCTCCGAAATTTCGAGAGTTTTAAAGTCCACCAACATCACACATCGGTACTGGTGTTTATAAAAACATAAAAAGATTTTGTGTGTATACCAAAACTGACCAAATGGATCCACCTAATTGGTGTACAGGAAAAATATGAAGCTGCCGCAGAAGAGCGCTGAATTGTCACTATTTCTTGATTTGAGATATTCTAACAAAACAGGTTTCTTTTTTTCAGTTTCCAAGTCTGTAAAGGTTTTTTTTTTTTTTTTGTTAAATCCTACAATAAAACTAATTGAGATAATTTCAACTAGTTTAAAAAAGTCTACAGCACACAAACATCTTAGAATTAGTTAAAACATGAAATGTAGATTTCCAACTTTTTCACCCTTTTCCTAGACCTTTACAATGACCCATATTCCAAAAGCTGTACCTTGGAATCCAACTGAGCCATTGGATCAAAACTCTTGGGCCATTTCGTGACCTCCATGATGTTGTCAAAGTCTTCCTTGACAATATCGTAGTCGTCCATGACCTTTATGACCTCCTGCACTCCGTCTGTTCCCTTGGAAACGAGCGGCTGAGTCAGGCAGGAGCGGAACGAAGGCAGGTAGTCCAAGTTGAGGCCTCGTTTGTCGCAGGAAACTCTGAAAGTTACGAAAGAAAAATGATTTTATACACAAATAACTGTAATTAAAAAAAAAATTTAACAATCGTTTTTTCAACCTTAACACAGCTTTAAAGAACTACTGCCTTTCGTTCATAGCTCTATGCAAAGGAGTGAAAGCTTAGAAACCAACTTAGCAACAACAACAATTTACAAAACAATCTTTGCATTCCTCTTCTTTTGGTTAATTTATCTCCTCGTGAGATGCTGCTTTCCAAAACATTCCTCAACACAGTGTAAAATCCATTTAGTCTTCCTGTCTGCGTTTTTTGTTTGCTTTTTGTTTCAAGTATGCCTTGTTCCCATCCTCTGGTTAGCCTTCCTCTTCCTCTTTTGCTCTCTATTTTAGCCTCTAGAATATGCTTCTCAGGTGTGTTATGGCCTTTGGTGTGGCCAAAATCTTTGCATTAGTTGGTCGTAATGTGTCCCTCAAAATACTTACACTTAGCAGTAGTCACAGTAGACCCGACTAAATGACTAAAATAATTATGTCTGGATCTTTGTTCCTATTATAATCTTAGGAATCGAGTAATAAGAAACTGAGTCAAGAGTAGATACAAAATTTGAAACATTCATTTAAAAAAAAAAAAAAAAAACAACGAAAAAAACTCAACTTCAAAATATTTTTCGTGCCAAAGTGAAAATATATTGTTTGATGTGTGTTAAGAGAAACTAGTTCTGTGTTTCTTTGATTTTAAGAGAAAAGAAAAAAAAAGCAGCTGGGATAAACAAATTTAAAAAAACAAACCTCTTAGAATAGAATTTAAAAAAGCCATCTGACCACATTTGCCATCAATCTGCTGATGAAAATTACAATCCTTCTCCATGTTCATAGGGAAAATGAACGCTAAGCAACATACAAAAAACCCGAAAAAAAAACGGTGTTTGAACTTCAAATGTTTTCAGTGTTTCAAGACTTATTATTTAGTCATTTTATATTTATATTCAAGAATTACACATACTCGAGTCGCATGTGTGTGGACAGCTCTTGGATGATGCGCTGCGTCTTGTTTGTGGAGGAGAACTTTCCCAGCCACTGGGGGAAGTCCGTCATCTGAGGAAAGCTGCCCCGCATCAGCTCTCCAGGGATAACGCTAGAGAACATCGCCTGCAGACGCAAGGAGAGAGATAGGATAAGATACAGTAAAACAATGTTATAGTGGAATTTTTGGTTCTAAAAGAAAAATCCCGCTGTAAGTAGGCATGTCGAGAAAACACTTCCGATAAATTCAATACATGTATTTATTTTTCATCTCCCCTTTTAAACCATTAAAACTAACATGGCTCACGGAACCTTCTGTCTTTAGTTCATTGATTTTGTAACTTGACGATTGATTTTTTTGTTGCTCTCTGTCTTCTTTTCTTTGTGTACGTTTACGATAAGTTGGAGATCTAGGCCTAACAGTAATATCCAAAATCCTGATCCTTAAAATGCAGCTGTTGCTGCTATAGTGCACTACAGCTATTGTATTATTTTATTAGACCACATAGTAAATTTTGTTTGGTTACAGAATTACAAAGATACACACATTCACACATATACACAAACTAGTGCAAGAGGTAGAGCGTTGGTCCCCCAATTGGGAGGTCCCTGCTTTGAAATCTACAATCGATTAAAGATGTTTAAGTCCAATTTCATCCCTTACTAGTTAACTTAGCCTAAGTATAACTTGATCAGCTGAGACAGTCTTCACAGCTATCCCCGCACCGTTTCTGTGTGGCAGGACGTAAAATTGTCAAGGGTTAGTTGGTTGGTTGGGTTGGTTTAATGTCCAACATCAGCACTATATAGGCTATATTGTGGACAGGCCCCAAGACGGATGTCTGACAATTTTATGTGCTGCCACACACGAGACAGGGCGGAAATACCATGACTCCTGTCTCAGCCGGTCACATAATACTGACACCGACCCAACCAGTAGGGAACGCAACAGCCAGGATTCGAACTTGGTACCTTTTGCATCTGAAGCCGGTGTTCTACCCCTGAAGCACCGCGCCCCCCTCAAGGGTTAGTCTTGGTACCCGTCTACAATGTGGTCTATATGGTGCTCATGTTGGCAAATGTTGGTGGACCCTTAGCAACTAACAAGCACACCAAACACACCGACCTGTGAGGGGAGCAGGTTCCAGTTGCCGTCCCTCCTGATGAGCTTGTCCACCAAGTCCCCGTCACAGATGCTGTCGATGGTCCGAGCCAGGCAGGACAGGTGCCGCGTGTGCTCGCCTCTGGGGAACAGTCAAAAATAGTCTATATAGTGCTGATGTTGGACGTTAAAACCTCTGGGGAACAATACAAAATAGTCTATATAGTGCTGATGTTGGCCATTAAGAGCAAATAATATACACAAGGAGACATGGTTCGCGCCAGGCAGGACAGGTGCTGCGTGTGCTCGCCCCTGGGGAACAGTCAACAATAGTCTATATAGTGCTGATGCTGGGTTGGGTTGGGTTGGTTTAACGTCTAACAGCAGCACTATATAGGCTATATTGTGGACGGACCCCAAGACGGACGTCTGACAATTGTATGTGCTGTAACACACGAGACAGGGTGGGGATACCATGACTCCTGTCTCAGCCGGTCACATTATAATGACACCGACCGAACCAGTAGGCAACGCAACAGCCAGGATTCGAACTCTCGACCTTTTGCGTCGGAAGCCGATGTTCTACCCCCCGGACCACCGCGCCCCCCTGAGCTGATGTTGGACGTTAAAATCAAACCAATCTGAGGAACAATCAAAGTGAGTTGAAACTTCAGTCTCGTTTACACTGAGGCCAGCTTAACTACACAAGGAGACATGGTACGTGGAGGTGCCATTTGCCCAGTGGTCCTAAATTTTTTAAGTTGCTGGGTTAGATGCCCGGCGTAGACATGCTTTTTTTTTCTGGGGCTCCTGTGTGAAATCAGCGCGGAATCGGTAGATGTGGCTCTAGTCTAAAAGTGACAACAAAAGTAAAGTTTGGCAAAGAAAGTAATGGTTTTTCCCCCACCCCCTTTGTCAGTTCATACACTTAAGAGTTTTTTTAAAAATTGCTCTGTAGTTATGCATGCACAGAGTGATACTGTTTTCTCTATAACAATATTAAAACTCACTTTGCAAGGTTCGGAATGACCTTCACATAATTCTCATGGACAAACAAAGGGCCAAAGCTGTAGTCGTTAAAAAACAAGTCAGACTTGTCATTGATGCTCATTTTTCTTGTCTCCTCGTCATTCACAAAAACTTTGCGACACACATCAAAAGGACCCTGAGGAGAAAAACAGTCAAGTGTAATTACTTTAAACAATTAATCCCCCCAAAATTTGCTAAATTTTGTTTTTTATTTCTTCCTCTATTTAAAATATCCCACACTCAAATAATCATTTATGTGTTAAACTATTGTAAAATGCTGTTGGCAAGTTTATAATACTAGAGGAATTTTTTTTTCATTGTGCTTTATCGCATGAAATAATTCATGAACATAAAGACTTCAAAACATCTTTACCAGCTTGATATCTTTCTGGGCTTTCTGGGCGTCACTCTTCACTTGGTCAAAAGTCATGTTCTTGTCTCCGACACTCCAAACCGACATGTTGTGGATGACCTGGGGGAAAAGTCCAAGATAAAACATAAGTAGCAAAATCATCACCAGTGATTTGGCGTATAGGATCCCTCAGGGAACCTAAGAGACTAAACCCAGCAATGCTCTCTCTCTTTATATATATATAGAAATGTATCCAAAAAGGAATCAAAAGCACAACACTTAAGAGTACACCTACCCAACAGTAGATGCATGTGTGCAAGTAATAGGACTAATATAATAATAAAGAGAGGAATACGCAAAACTTAGAAACTGAGGGACACAATAAATCAAACACAACTAGTTTTAGAAAAATACATGTAGCCATTAAAGGCGAAACGCTTACATGTATTTTTCTAACTCCAGTTGTGTTTGAGTTATTGTGTCCCTCAGTTTCTAAGTTGTGCGTATTCCTCTCTCTTTATATATATACATAGATAAGACATCACCTGAGATGCCAACTGGATCATATTTTTTTTTACCAGAACCTCTTGCGTACAGCAGCATAGAATATTGTGGATCACACAACACAACCCCTTGGCATGCCTTTATTGTGCTATGTTGTGCAAGCCTTTTTGTTATACGTGTGCAGTATGTACAATTGTCAGACGTTAGTCTTGGAATACATCCATAATATAGCCAATTGGAGCTCACAATGACGTTGATTGCTAGCCAAAAACTAAAAGATACATGCTGTTAAGTGTTTGATATATTTTTTAAAGGACTTGACACTTCACATTGTTAGACTAAGGTGCTGTTAAATACTGTTACACTGTATCCTCTTTTTCATACTTGTTTATTTATTTCATTTTTCATAAAGACATTAATGGAAATTATATTATATGTACACGTATATAAATCTCACATTGTAGTTTGTCTGTCTGTGAGTCAATGGAATCAAATTTTTTGTTAGGTTTAATAATTAAGCTTTTCTGTGTTCAGATACAGCTATAGATCTAAACCTAGACAAAAGTTACGTCAGTACCTGTCTGATGTCGTGGTTAGAGGCCAGAATTATTTCATTAAGTGCCGCGGGTGGAATCTTCAGACCCTCCTTGAAGGCGAGAGACATCATGGCACCCTTAATCTGCTCCACGCGCGGTCTCTGGAACCGAAGGTCCAGGCAGTAGTTGGACAGCGTCCGCATCTTCATCGAGTTGCGGTCGTTACAGATGCAGATTATCGGGATCTTGGACTTCTTTATCAGTTGAACTAATTCCTGTAAAAAAATGCAGATAAATTAAATATCTTCTTTATATTTATATAAGAAAAAGTCGCCCGACGAGAGCAGCAGTTCGAAACTATTAGAGTTGCAACAGATAATTATTTTTTTTATTATATAAATATATATACATTTGTAACAAGATACAAGTTACTGTTGTATAGAGAAATAGTGAGAGCGCTATTAATAAAAATTCTATAATTATATATAAGATATTTTATGGCTTCAGAATAACTAGGATTGCAATATAGATATAGAATGCATATAGAACTTTCTTGTTCTCAAATCAGATATATGTAGTTTCAAAAACCATGAAATCTCTTCATGAATCTTAATATCTAAAAGCAAATAGAACATGATAATTGAATAATAACAATTAAATGCAAATTCTTTCATGATAGTTTTACCTTTTTATATCACTGCACTACTTCAAAAAGATGTATGAGTTTTTATTTTTTTAGATAAAAAAAGTATTTTCTCTCTGACAATGTGGGTCAACAAAAACAAACAAACAATGACTGTGTAATATCTTTCCGCAATGCCGACAGGACCATTTTTTTTTTACTGAACATGTTCGCTCAAAGCGCCAGAGCATAATTTTATTGAATAGTAAAGCATCACCCCTTTACCGAACTCGCACTGTATGCTAGTTTGTTTTTTCTTACTGAAAATCTACAATACGTAAATTCACAGAAAGTTGACATCAAGTCTTTGGTCTTTCAAACACACACAAAATAAAACAAAAAAAAACAAAAATGTAGGACTAGTGACTCCAGACGTACCTGCAGACCGCCCCTGTCCTCGTTGCCAGCCATGCCGTCCACCTCGTCCATTATCAGACAGTGCGACTGTCCAGACGGCCCAGACTGACCACTCTCCCGGGACCCGACCGCCGAGCCTGTGTAGTCGACGAGCGTGTTGTTGTCGAGCGATTCGGCGACGACCTCCTTCAGGCTTCGCTTGCTGCGCGTGTCAGAGGCGTTGAGCTCCACGTAGGAAAATCCCAGTTCCTAGAGAGAGAGAGAGAGAGGGAGAGAGAGGGAGAGAGAGAGAATAAGAGAGAGAGAGAGAGAGACAGAGAGAGAGAGAGAGAGAGAATGAGAGAGAGAGAGAGAGAGAGAGAGAGAGAGAGAGAGAGAGAGAGAGAGAGAGAGAGAGAGAGAGAGAGAGAAAGAAAGAGAGAGAGCAATGAAAACAAATGAATCAAGCGTTCTGTTTCAATTTTATTGATCTGACACTGAAAAAGCCTGGGCCCACTAAAGCATCCCATGACATGCGCTACTATACAATGTAACCTGCATGATAAGGTGTGGCGCGGTGGCCCTGGCGTAGAACATTGGCTTCCAACGCAAAAAGTCTGTGGTTCGAGCCCTGGCGATTTCACCCCTTACTCCTTGGGTCTGTGTCAGTTAATGTGACCGACTGAGACAGCAGTCATGGTATCCATGCCCTGTCTCGTGTGTGGCTGCACATGAAAAAGTCAGACGTCAGTCTTGGGGCCTGTGCACAATATAGACTATATAGCTGATGGTGGACGTTAAACCAACTCAACCCCAACCCACTGCATGGCAAAACAAAAAGAAAAGAGAGATAAAACATGGCTTACGTTGATACATATTAAGGGACGTATAACTATATGCGTTTGTTTGTTCTTGAATTAGCAAATTTGTGTGCGACAATCATGTTCAGCGATATGAAATGCAGTGTCGTCTTGCTGATTCCAGGAGACCAGACAGAAGTGTGAATCTATTCCTGACTCATTTCGACTCTTGCAAGGCTAACACTAGTACTTCTTAACTTAAAATTGCAAAAATTGTCTTTTCCAAGAAAACTGCCCGCCTGCCAATCATAAAGACCCTCGATTATCTCCCCCCCCCCCCCACCCCCTCCTTCCCCCCCCCCCCCCCCCCCCCTCTTCCTTGCCCACCAGAGCAGGTCTTGTGTCTTGAATTTCTAACCGCACAAAAGAATGAGTCTTATTATTAATTTGCTTTCAACACTTGCTAGTATGTCTGTAGAGGGTGTATATTGCCTTTCTCAAGAAAACTACCCATCTGCCGATCATAATTGAACACCCTCAATGCTCTGCTCTGATACCTTGAAGACTAGAGTAGCTATTGCTGTCTTGAAATTCTAATTGGACAAAAGCATTAGTCTTATTCCTAACTCATTTCATCTCTTGTATTGTATGACTAACACTAGAACATTTTTATGGGCCAAAAATTGCCTTTTTTAAAGATAACCGCCTATCTGCCCATCATAAATAAAGACCCTCGAATCTCTCCCTTCCTACCTTGACGACCAGAGTAGCTGTCGTCATCTTGAATTTTTAACCGAACAAAAGTAAGAGTATATCCTGATTTATTTCAAATCTTACATATATCTAAGTCTATAACTTCTTTAGGGGGTCAAAATTGTCTTTTCCAAAGACAACACCCATCTGCAGATCATATTAAAAACACCCATGATTTAGACTTTTCAAAGTGTCTGACCAAATTGGTGAGTGGCATGCCATGATCACCTATGTCTACTCTAGACCCCGTACTTGATAAATAAACAAACAAATGGTTCTCTCCCCTCCTACCTTGCAGACCAGAGTAGCCGTCGTCGTCTTGCCGATCCCAGGAGGACCAGACAGAAGGGCTGCACGGCACCCGGCACCGTCACCTTTGTTGAAAAAGTTTCCTGCAAGGATAAGAAGGTAAGTCTTTTAACCATCATAACATCAAGGGTAAAAATGTTCTTTGGTTCTAGATCTAGATCTACTGAGTGCACAGATAAAGTGTAGTTTTTCATGGTCATTTACTTGTATGAGTTGGTGTTTATCTAATTATTAATTGTAAGACTAAATTACAGCTTACAAACAGCCATAAAGCCTCGCAGAAATGATGTTATGTGGTGCCTATGAGAGACAGGAAGAGACGGATAGACAGACACACTTAGAGAGAGAGGCAGAGACTTAGAGAAACAGATTGACATACTGACAGAGAGAAAGAGAGAAAGAGAAAGAGACAGAGAGACAGAGAGAGACAGAGAGAGAGAGAGGCGCAGTAGATAGAAAGACAAAGAGACAGAGAGACAGATAGACAGACACTTAGAGAGAGAGAGAGACACACACACACAGGTAGACAATGAAAATAAGGCAGACAGCCACCAAACAGACTGAAAACGAAACCCCACCCGCAGGCTTGATCCCTTACACAATGACGTTGTTATGCCAGTCCCTGAGCATACAGGAGATAGAGAGACAGACAGACAGACAGACACTTAGACAGAGAGACACACAGACAGACAGTGAAATTAAGGCAGATAGTCACAAAACAGACTGAGAACGAAACCCTACCCGCAGGCTTTATCCCTTTCACGATGACGTTGTGCCAATCCCTGAGCATAGAGGAGATAGAGAGACAGACAGATAGACAATTAGACAGAGAGATAGACACACACAGATTGTGACATTAAGGCAGATGGTCACAAAACAGACTGAGTGCGAAACCCTACCCGCAGGCTTTATCCCTTTCACGATGACGTTGTTATGCCAGTCCCTGAGCATAGAGGAGATAGAGAGACAGACAGACAGACAGACACTTAGACAGACAGACAGACAGACAGAGAGAGAAACACACACACACACACACACAGTGACACTAAGGGAGACAGTCACTAAACAGACTGAGAACGAAACCCTACCCACAGGCTTGATCCCTTTCACGATGACGTTGTTATGCCAGTCCCTGAGCATAGAGGAGATAGAGAGACAGACAGACAGATAGACACTTAGAGATAGAGAGAGAGAGTGACACAGACCAACAGTAACACTAAGGCAGATAATCACTAAACAGACTGAGACCGAAACCCTACCCGCAGGCTTGATCCCTTTCACGATGACGTTGATATGCCAGCCCAGGAGCATAGAGGAGACAGAGATACAGACAGACAGATAGACAGACACTTAGACAGAGAGAGAGACAGACAAACAGACAGTGACATTAAGGGAGACAGTCACTAAACAGACTGAGAACGCAACCCTACCCGCAGGCTTTATCCCTTTTACGATGACGTTGTTATGCCAGTCTCTGAGAAGATAGGGAGATAGAGAGACAGACAGACTGACAGACAGACACTTAGAGAGAGAGACAGAGAGACACACACGCACGCACAAACTGTGACCTTGAGGCAGATTGTCACAAAACACACTAAGAACAAAACCCTAACCGCAGGCTTGATCCCTTTCACGATGACTTGTTGTGCCAGTCCCTGAGCATAGAGGAGATAGAGAGACAGACAGACAGATAGACACTTAGACAGAGATACACACACACAGAGTGAGACTAAGGCATATAGTCACAAAACAGACTGAGACTGAAACCCTACCGGCAGGCTTAATCCCTTTCACGATGACGTTGTTGTGCCAGTCCCGAAGCCAGCCCAGCAGCTTTCTGGCGTTGCTCTTGTCGCCCTGCTGCCCTATGATCTGCTTCAAGGTCGTCGGCTTGTGCTTGTCGACCCACAGCAACGCCTCGGGCTCTTTCCCTCCGTCACTCTCCGCTACTGCGGCTTGGGACTTGGCACCTGAGAGAGAGGAGTGTAGTTGTTTGTGCCCCGGGGATTGCGACTGGTCTAGCAGTTTGGCTGCAGATGCTGGTGACGGGGCGCTGGTGGTGGATTTCGCTGAGGTAGTTGATGAAGCAGGCGTCGAAACGTCACCAGAACCGGCGTCTTTCAGTTGGGTGAATAAAGATTTTTGTTTTTTCGGAGAAGGTGTTGACGATGCGTTTGAGGTTGATTTGCGAATGTCTTTTTCGGAGCGGAAGGATTCCAGTTTCTTTGCGGACTCGGCTCTTCTCAGTTCGTCTTTTTCTTTCTCAGCTTTCAGTGACGCTTCCTGCAACACGGTGGAATGAAGGGAAAGGTTAGTGTGAATTATAAAATAAAGAGGTTGGTTAGCTTAGTTTCAGCTGCAAGTTCTTGTTGCTGAGAGTCAACATATAAATGAATACATAATGAATTAAATGATAATAAGCCATGTTGGGACAGGCTTGAGGTGAGATCAGCTTTGCAATCATGTAATTAAAAAGAAAATAGTTTATGTTAAGTATACAAACATAAAAATCCATTAAAAATCTCTCTCTCTCTCACTATAGCTCTTCCCTTGGGGTCCTTTCCTTGTAGTATTTATTGACTGTGGAAAGAAACTTTACTTGACCCCACCTCTTAATAGTCTTATTCTCTTTGCATAGTTATTTATACATAGGCCTACACACTGATAGGACAACTCCGACAAGACACCAATGTGAGCAGTTAAACGTTTAAAGTGTTTTATGTGTTTACCGTTGATGAGACCATCGTAAAAATTATTTTTACAATTAACCATAGAGACTGCCACAATTTTGCCATAAATTGATCATGGGAAAATTCACATTGTGCCTTATTAAAAATGAGTAAGTTGAGATCTACTTGAAACACCTCTTGACCTTAGATGATTGGAAACTTAAGAGCTGCATCTCTGTTACCACTTTATGGGCAATTGTGTGCGATAGGCATGTGAATTCTACAAAATTAACATTCTCTGTGAACCACAACGTAACCGTGCTGTTGAAATCGGACTTCAAGATTCGAACTCACTCAATACGGTCTGGTCACTAACCTTCTTCATCTGTTCCTTGGCCTGTATTTCATATTTGGATGTTTTGCCCGGAAGGGTCCTGATTAGATCGAAAAGCCCATCTTCATCCAGTTCTTTTACTTTCAACTGCGCAGCCTGGGGTTATAGATTTTTTTAAAAATGACAAAAAAGGAATTATTCAATCGTTTCTTAGGATTGTTTTTTGCTCAGCATAGGAGTTGTTTTTTTTCTTCAATTTCTTTCTTGAATAGATGGAAGAGAATTACAAAAAAATTAAATTGAAGTTAAAACCTCAGGGATGTCTTTTTAGTTCGCCAGATGGACATTTTCACTTCTGACATAAATGAGGTTGTGCACTGCAAGTCCTAGGCTTCCTTAGAGATGTTAACCAAGAGTGTAATGAGTGTAGTTGAGTTGGTTTTAACGTCCAACATCAGCACTATACAGGCTACATTGTGGACGAGCCCCAAGACTGACGTCTTACTGACACCGACCCAAACAGTAGGAAGCGCAATCACCAGAGCTCGAACCGGAACATTTCGCATCGAAGGCCGATGTTCTACCCCAGAGCCACCGCGCCCGAATGGAGAGGGAGAAAGAGAGAGAAAAAGGATAGACTTAGATCACCAACCTTTTTGACCTTGCTCTCTCCGGGCTCTCGACCGACCATGACGTACTTGGTCTTCCCGCTGACGTTGCCTGTGACTTTGCCGCCGTGTCTCTCTATCAGACTCTTGGCGTCGTCGCGGTCTATCGAGTCCAGGACGCCGGTGATGACAAAAGTCAGGCCCTCCAGGCAGTTCTCTCCACCCTGGGCAGTAAAGATAGAGAAAAAAGAAAAAGAAAAACGATGATGAAAATGTGAAGACGGGTTTGTAAAATTAACAAGATATTGTATATTATAACAATTTATTTTTTCCAAAACTATTTAGCATTGGCATAAGTAGGAGCAAACAATTTTTTTGTAGCCTGCAAAAAGAGGGAACTTTGACTTTTTTATTTTTTTAAACCCTGCGCTTTTAAACACAACCCAAAGAGAAAAAACTTTTTATTGAAGTATCCATCATAAATGTAATTACCGGTGCACATTCAGCTAACAACCAAAAGGGATACTATCACATCAAGCTGAACCGACATCAGTGCAAAATGATTAAATGGCTGATCATAACATTTATAGCTCTGGATCACTCCTATAAAAACAAAACAAAATTTTTTTTTAACACAAATCATTTATTAGAAACGAGCAGGTGATCTCAGGAAATTTCTATTCGTCTCCCACTCATGCATTGGTGACAAGAGAGCTTATATAACATGTTTGTTCTAGATAGACTAGAAAAGAAACTTGTCTGTAGCCGCACTTGTTATGATTATATCCCAACATTGATCGTAAAGTTGTACCCTATAAACTAGTCATATCAAATTCATAGTACTTGTGCTATTGCACACAACTCAAAGAGAAATGCATGCATATCTGGACGCCCAATAACTCATGTATTTATAGATACACCATTAACTAACAAAACTTGAACTAGTCTAGCAGTATCGGAAGGGCAATCATATCATTGACAACTACCTACAAAACAGACTGATCGTTTTTTAGAAGCCATCAAGAAGTCTCATGAAATCTCTACATGTCGGCTACAGACGGCACTTTCCCACCCACCTATATGGAATGGTTACACCCAAAACGATCCTAAATTTATTTTTGTTGCGTCCACCACAAAGCTAAAAAATCTCTACCAACTCTTACCTCGGGAATCTCCTTGGAGCCGAGAGCCAAGGGTCCTCCGCGAGCCTTGAACGCCTGGAACCCCTTGATGCCTTTAGGACCCCCAAACCCGTCCTACAAAGGAGAAACAGCAAAAAAGAAAGTTTGGTGAAATGTAATGGTGACTACGAGGGTAAAAATTATATGTCACATTCCGAAACACTATGAAAAAAAGTCACTTCTTCGTGAAGATATTTAGCTAATAAAAACTTCATGTGGCTTAAAATTCAATAAAAAATGAAACATACAATCTGCAATTTGTTTGTCCACACTGCCCAAACAATCAAAAGCAAAATAAATTAAGTTTTAATTCAGGTGTTGTGGGTTTTTTTTATACATTGTATATATGTCTTTTCTCAATTTACTGAAAAAATTCATATACATGAAATTAAATACAAAATAGTATAAACAATCTACAGTCTTTGTGCCCACAGAACTGCCTCACAAATGTATTTTTATTGCTTTCGTTTAAATACTCACATCATCGTCATCATCTTTAGCCTTCTCTGTAGACTCCGCCTTCTTCACGGCCGGCTTGACAGGAGTTACCTCCTTCTCTTTTTTCGATTTTCCGGGCGAAACTATGACAGTCGGAGGCTTTTTCCTCTCGACTTCCATAGTGTAGACTTTTCCTTTCTTTGGGGATGGTTTGCCATTTGTCTGAAATCATCGAAAAAATGAACTTAGCACTCATACTAAATAAAGGTAAACAAACAAAAGAAATTGTAATCATAACAATTTTTTGTGTGTGTGCAATGTATGAGCCTATCTGATCTAGATCTAACTACTGGCTCCTCGCCTTCACTGTCACTACTAGATCTAGATCTGCTAGACTACCACTATCATAACTAACAATATCAAAATCATCATCACTCACACCATCTAAGACATCTAAAACTTGTGCTAGAGTAGATAATTTTCTTCCTGATGGACCTGCTCCTTGGTTATATATTTTTAGAGATTGCGACTTTCAAGAGAAAATGGAGAGTCAACATGTAAACTAAGTATGAGCTGAAAACAGCTGTTATCTGCATTCAAAACAACACTGGAAGGTAGTGGAACTCTTCTTTATTCCTCGCAATTTCGGTGCACACTGAAGCCCACCTGCGTTTTGGCTGGGGACGATTTCTCTGCTCCTTTCTCATTGCCGGTCACACTCTTACTCTTCTTGTCTCCTTCTAGAGGAGCTTGCTTCATCTTCCCCGCTAGCTTGCTTGCTAAACTGCCTGGTTGGGACAGAGTGTACATTTTTTTTTTATTTACATGGGAGCAAGTCAAGAGGGATGGTGTATCCAGAAAGTGTGATATTTCAAAACCCACCATTCCTAAAAATCCATGCAACAATCTGAAGCTGAATTCAGAAGAGGATCACAACTGGTTTCAAAGCTACTTAAATCCCAAAAATTTGCACCAATGTATTTACCTATTTATAATGTGTCGTAAGTACAACAATGTGGTAGGCCTATGACCCTTCTTAAAATAAACATTTGAAGGCATTCATTCATTATAGGAGGAACAAAAATCGAGCTCTCTGTAATGACTGAGCAGGTTGCGTTGTACCAAAGTAAGTACAGAAAACTTGAAATTTCAGAAAAGTATTCATTCATTACGCCCTGTAAAATTGACTTTAAAAAAAGTGCAAGATAAGGGCTTTTATATTATATAGCCAAAAATAAATTAAAAAATAAAAGCAGAAAAAAGTTTACAAGATATATATTATTATTATTATTATTATTATTATTATTATTATTACTATTACTACCTGACGTCTGCTTGCCTTCCGGACTTGTCGCTTGTTGTGTTCCACCTGAAGCTTTCACCTGCAAGCATTGAAAAGTTATTTGGCAACTGCTATCCAGGTTTTAAAAAAAAGACCTATTTGATATATGAAAAGCTCAGTTGTAAATTAATTTCCTTGTTACGGGCTTAATTTTCCTTCCTAGCCGCTGAGGCTATTTTATTGTTTGCTTCTGATAAATATAAAAAAAAAAGCTTTCGGAAGTTCAATACAATTTACATTTGTACATCTTAGTTATTTTGGAGAAGAAAGTTGAGAAATTATTCTCTAAACGAGAGAAACTATATCCTTATTAAACATATCTCTTACAGCAATGGGTCCCATAAATAACGTCAGAAAATTTAACATGCTGCCACACAGAGACAGTGCAAGGATACAACGACATATATCTCAGCTGGTGATATTATACTAACACAGACTCAATCAGCAATGGACAAAGTCCGACAAATTAATTTGCCAGATTATGGTACCCCCTCCAACTAGAGGCCCAATGCTCCACCACTTGTGCTAGCTTGCCCTCTGTATAGCTGAGAAAGAAACTGAAGTTGCATTTTTATAGATAAGTTCTTTTTTTTCCCTTCCTGTATAACCATAGAGACATGTCTGGCTTAGGCTGTCGTAAAATATCTCTCCAATAATTGCTTCACCACTTGCACTAGATAGCCCTCCGTATAGCTGAGAAAGAAACTGAAGTTGCATTTTTATATGCAAGTTCTTTTTCTTGGAATTTTTTTCCCTCCCTGTATAACCTTAGAGACCCGTATGGTGTATGCTGTCGTATAATGTCTCTTGCTACAACTGCCCAGTCCAGGAACTGAACTGATAACCATAGAAGAAATCTTAAAGAGTTTCCCCACCTTTTTAACGCTGGGTCCATCCAGTTGGTCTAGTGTCTGAAGAAAGTCGTCATCGTCGTGAAGCTCTTCATCAAATGTGAGATCAACTTTATCCTCTTTCTCCTCTTTTGCAACAACATCCTTTGAGAAGGTACCGCACATGTGTTGAAGATAAAAGGATCCCGTAAACATACAAACTGTGTTGTCACTTATGTTGGTGGTTAAAGTTGTTGCAAATTTTACTCTGCTTTTTTAATTTACCTTTTGTTATTACTAATTTCTTTTTCACTATGTTTTCAAGTGTTTTACTAAAAGATCAAACTCAAAGTGTTACATATTTTCTGCCATTGGTATAACTTTACAGTGCTGTTTTGTGTACACTTTTTTACAGGTATTAAATGTATTGAATATTGCAATATTGTAAAAAAAATTTTAACAACTATAATGGTATTAATTTTATATATTCATACACAACAATTTTGTATCCATAAACATAATTGCTTAAGTTATACTTTTTTTTTACTTTCAAAGTAAAAAAAAAGGTCAAATACTCTTCGACAGAGTGTTGGGAAACCAAAATTTAGGGCCCTGAATATTTTCACACACACGCTGCCCTTTAAAAAATGTGTATCTTTTTCAAGTTGTTTCATCTGACACTGTTTTAGTTTTCAAACAGACATGGCGTTTATTTATTAAGTTGTTTCCATTTTTCTACTCAATTCACTTTGCTACAAGTAACAAGGGCTAGATATTTTGTATTAACCACTTGAGGGGTTGAATTTACCCCTATTTTATAGGCAATAATGCAAATTCATATGTCCATTACTGTGATTGGCTGTCCACTTTCATTCACTGATTCAAATCATCTTTGACGAGGCCACTATCAGAAAATAATTCATTGGACTTCAGTAAAGGTCCACTTATAAAACTTAAGATACAAGAGAACAAAAAGATTTTTATTGACTCTTCTGGTACTGAACCTCGTCAATTTGCTCGTGCTTCCTTTTCGACACAGCCGTTGCTCTGGAGCTTCGAGACGCCGACCCATCACCAAAAAAATCAGCGACACTGACTGGTTTCTCTTTTGGTGTTGACTTTGAGTTGGTGGTGGTTCCTTTTGTTATCTCTTTGTTTGGGGTCTTTTGATTGTGGATCACAAATTTGTCAAGGGCTGTCATTTTCTTTTCTTCTTCGTCTGAGAGAAATAAAAAGTATGGGAGTTTAACATATTATATATACGAGACCGGAGGTGCGACAAAAGTTAACCGTTTTACTTGCCTCAAAGTGAAAGTTTTTGTTGAAAAAGTGGCGTTATGTCTATAATTTTCTTGTTTTAAGTCAAATTCAAACATCTTAAAGAAAAAAAACACCAACCTCCACCAAAAAAAAACAAAAAAAACAACAATAAACTAAAAAAAGGAATGACAGATAGACAATTTCCATCACATCTTCAATAACTGGCAGAAACAATGGCTTGATAAAAGCTAATGTGTCTTTGCACATACCTGAATCAGCAACAACAGTTGCAATCTCTTTCTTCTTCCGCTTGGCCTTTGGTTTAGTATCAGGTAATGGATCCTCATCGGAATCTGAAATTCGGGAAACCATTCTTTTGAGGAATAATAGACTAAATGAGAAAAAAATGTTTGTGTCACGAAAATGTGGCAACAAAAAAATGCATTAATAGTTGATTGCTTTGTCCAGCTGCTTAGTTGAGTTGGTTTAACACCAGCACAATATAAAATATATTGTGGACGGAATCCAAAACTGTAATCTGACAATTTTATGTGCTACCACACACGACATAGAGCGGGGATAACATGACTCCTGTCTCAGCCGGACACAGTAAACTGACAAGAACCCAATCAGTTTGAAAGAAATCCTTGAAGTTCAAAAATATATAGGCATTTACAGTTTTTTTAAATACCAAGAAACTGTAATGTATACATCAAATGATTGCTCTTCTCTTCCAAACACTTGGTAAAATTAAATATGTAAAAATCTCACAAATTGAATTAATATTAAACCTCACATATTGAATAAATCTTTTTTTTTTTAACAATGAAAAGGGAAAGAAATGAATGCTTTGAAGTTAAGTTGACTTCAGAAAAATTACCAGACCTTTTGGCTAACCATTGATCTTAGGTTGTGCATTAAATTACAACAGATAGCGCAAAATTTTCCTCAGCCCCCCCTCCCCCAATCTTCTGCTAAAAATGTCTGGACAAACCTGAATCCAAAGCTCTGGAGGCCCTCTTGGACAGCTTCCCTTTGGCTCTCCCATTTCGATTTCTCCTTGTCGCTAGCACCTCTTCTGGCTCACTGTCATCGCTGTCAAACTTGTACGACTTTGGTTTGGCTTTCTTTGGCTCCCCATCACTATCTTCCTGAGACTACAAAAGAATACAAGGTTTATCAACAGGAGATAACTGAAATTGTTAAATAATTACGTTTAAAAAAAAACAAGAAAAAAACATTGTGGTGATTTAGAGCACAGACAATATTATGGATATCTAAGAAAAATTAAAAACTCAAACAAACAAAATTTACAATCAATTATTGAAAATGGATGTTTTAACTAAAGGATTGTCCTGAACTCTTTTCTCAAAATCCAATTTCTACTAGATTTATCCTAAAATAATGCACCTATTTATTCCCTCCAAACATTCAATTTTTATTGTGAAATGTGTGAAATGTATTGTAATCTGCCCAGTCATACCAGATTCCTTTTCCTCGACTCTTTTTTCTCCACTTCAACCTGTGAGTTTTGTTTTCTCGGACTTCTTCTAACTATGCTCTCTTCTTTGGCTGGCTTTTTCTTTTTTCCAGACTCCTCCACGCTAAGAGTAGAGCTAGACTTTGACACGTTCTTTTTCACTTCAGATTTTTTGGTGCCATTTTGCGACTTAACTGTCGAAGATCCACTTGAAGGGACACTGTCGATTTCTATAACTTCCTCACTGTCCTCTTTGCTTTCAGTTTTAGTATCTTTTGTTTTAGAAGAGGAAGAAAGTTTTGTTTTCTTAGACTTGCTGCTCTCACTTTCTGAAGCTTTCTGTTCTTTTCCTGATTTTCCTTTGGGTTTGTGCCCATTCTCTGAGGAGTTGAGAGAGCTTTTAATGACCTCCTCATCAGAAAAATCTTCTACAACAATGGAGTCATTTGCTTCATTCTGCAAACTTTTGTCTAGGACTAGCTTTTTGGAAGGACTTTTTAACTTTTTGTTGTTGTTCTGCGTGGCCTTTGACTGTTTTGTGTTATTAGCTTTTTTGTCCGTGCTACTTGTCTTGACTTCTTTCTTTTTGCTGGCATCATTCTTGGTGCTACCTGAGCCTTTCTGTGTCTGACTTGAAGCCGGTTTGGTAGCTGAAGTTGGTCCAAAAAATTTTCGAATATCCTGCGAGGAAGAGACAAAATAAATCATAATTGAAAAAAAGAAAAATGAATCTAGACCTACCCTTAATCGATTTGCAATTTTTAACTGAAGAATGGATAAAAAAAAAGCCCAAATGATTGTAATTGATACTCAATTGTTTATTTAAACATGGGTAAAATGCGGGCATGGGGACAAACATAATCTACACAAGCACATAAAGTTAATATTTTAATCAATTGACTGTCTGTCTCTCACACTCGCTTGCTCTCTCTTTCTTTCCCTCTCCACAGGTTGACTTACTGCGATGTGATCGAATCCTACCCAATCGCCCCTCAAATCCCACCCACCAATTTGATCGCCCAAAAGTAAGGGAACAAAAAACTCAAGAGGGCCCTAAAAACAACACACTTACACTAGACTAAGATCTATATGTACTCACACCTAGATCTAGTCTGTATAAATAAATTAAATTATAATATTAGATCTAGATCTAGATCTAGATCATCTATCTCCAAGTCTAGAATCTACTTATATTTACCATTTTGTTAAATCAATATAGGTCGAGATTAGTGCCGATATCAGTTAAATGTCCTATTTTAACTCTATTTGTTGAAGCAAAACATGACTGGAACTGTAAAATGTTATTACGATGCGTGATAATATGTCAATGAAATATGGTTTCTAAGTGCGAACGGACCGCGCCATTACACCATTGTTGTTTACGTTTGCAATTTTGTCTTCCTGTCGGCCGACGCAATGAACCACGAAAATGTGGTCCATAGAGATCTAGGCTATGTTCCCGTCATTATATCAAGACAAAAACAAATAAACAAAATTTATATATCTATATGAAAAAAGCAAGCAAAGTGGTGTTAAGTAAAAACGAAAAGATAACCGCGACAAGCGGAAAGCGAAAAGTTATCCTCTCATGCAAGGTTAAAGTTTGGGGCTTCAAAGTTAGCCTTCGACAGGTTTTCTGGAAGAGAGAGGGGGGGGGGGGGGAGTAAGTGGGAAAGTGAGAAATGGAGAGAGAGAGAGAGAGAGAGAGAGAGAGAGAGACAGACAGACAGAGACAGAGATAGAAAAATTATTAGTTAACGTTGTTTAAATTTAGGAAAATAAAACTGTTTTTTATTAACGAATGGCGTTTTTAGTATCTACATGGTATACACTTTTCAACCATGCTACACTACAATAATTTTTATTGATATTGCTGTACACAAGAAAAAAAACAAGGACTAAAGTTATATCTGTAACGCACCATAATGACACACTTCTAAATCTTTCTCTCTTCCTATCAAGAATTTAGAACTCCCCGCCTTTTAGAATTTAGAATTTAGAATTTACAACTTTAGTTGTCACCATGATTTAGCTATAAGTTATAACAGAGAAATCCCACCAAGGGCTAAAAACAACAACATGGTAAGCCTACAAGTACAACTCATCTTAATTTATGCGAATAAGACTTAAGAGTCTTTTAGATTCAGTTTTAAGCTTCCATGACTTTGAATTTAAAGGCCCCTAAATGGAAATGTTGGCCAATATCGACCAGTTGATCAACATTTTTTCTCTTCTTCTTCTTCTTTTTCTTCGTGTCGTCGTCCTTTTTCTTCTTCTTCTTCGTGTCGTCGTCGACTTCGTCGTCTTCTTCTTCTTTTTTCATCTCCTTCTTCTTCTTCTTCTTCTTTTTTCTTCTTCTTCTTTTTCTTTTTTCCCATCTCCTCCTCGTTTTCCTTCACATCCTCACTATCATGATCATCGTTATCATCATCATTATCATCATCATCATCATCATCATCATCATCATCATCATCATCATCATCATCATCATCATCATCATCATCATCTGCATCTTCATCATTATTTCACCTTTACTATCATTATAATTTTAAAAATAAGACATGTTTTAAATAAAACTTTGTTTAAAAGGGTAAATTCTTTTAGATAATTATTGTATTTATTTTTATTATTTCATTTTCAATGACAAGAAAGAAAAACAAGAAGAATAGTTCAAAAAGCAACAAAAAACAAGCGAACACTTAAGAGGCAATAATAACTTCTTAATATTAAATAAAACTTGTTTACATAGAAAAGCCATCTAAACGCACCCCCAAAACAAAACAAAAACACCCCCACCCAAAAAACAAAACAAAACAAAAAACAAAAACAAAATACAACAAAAAAACAAAAACAACAACCAATACAAAATTACAGCAGAACAAAACAAAAACAAACAATAAACGGCGAAAATTAAACAAAAAACAGGCAATCAATCGCAAAACACAATGGCGTTTCAATAATTGCAAAAAACACTAGATGCTCAGATAATACAAAACTAGACTCATGTTCGAATCTATCTTGAAACAATGCCGTTTAGTGCTAAGAAAAGGTTCGGATTTCATGCAAATGGCTGAGTTGCAGTAGATGCCTCACTATAGTACACTAATCATCGAAGGCAGCAATACTTCTTTGGTATTGCTACTTGGTACGTTGTTGGTAAAGGTAAGCGATCAGGGGGGAATCAGGCACATATCACTAATATATATTTTTAGATATAGCTACAAAAAATAATGAATAATATAATGACTTTTTTCATTCTCAAATAAAATCATTTCTGGTTCTGAAGTTACAGTCAGTATAATGTGACCGGCTGAGACAGGAGTCATGATATCCCCGCCCTGATCGTATGTGGCAGCACATAAAATTGTCAGACGTCAGTCTTGGGGCCCATCCACAAGATAGCCTATATAGTGCTGATGTCGGACGTTAAAACCAACTCAACTCAACTGGATTGAAGTTACAGTCCTTGAAATCTCGTGCAGTGCATTTAATACTTCTGATCACACTATATATAAACAATTTCTGACTCGTGCCTGGTTCGCCCTGGTTGCTCCAGATGTTATCCATTTAGAACTAGAAATAGTACATACACGTACTGACTTGGATTTTGCTAAAGGGTAAGACTACTTAGACTATTGCTACACATGTGGTGTTTTTTGTTGTTTGTTTGTTGGTTGGCTGGTTGCTTGGTTTGTTTAGTTGTTTGTTTGTTGGTTTTTTCGTTTTAGACCATAATCTGCCTCAAACTCCCCGCATTTATTGAATGAAAGAATAAAAATTAGCGGTCTCTTGGTTGCGTTAATAAATCCCATGATTTGAAATTGTATTTTAAAATTCAGAGGATTAGTTGTTAAGTTGGTTTAACGTCCAAAGTCAGCACTATATTATAACATTCATAGGAGTTATGGATGAGTTGGTTTAACGTTAAATGTCAACACTATATAAAATTCAGAGAAGTTGTGGTTGTGTGAACTTAACAACTATTGGAAAACAGCTTGATTAAAAAACTAATTCAATTTGAATTTCTCAATTTCGTTTTACATTACTTTTATTTATTACATGTATCACCGGTTTGAGTAAGGGAGCATGATACAATTTTTTCTTCCAAGGGAAATGATCAAGCATTAACCGCTGATTTTATTTTTCATCATTATATCCCCTGAGTTATATCTTTTCCTCTTGCAATTATACTTGCTTCCACACACAAAATTATTTTTAAAAATTGCATCATCCATTCTTTTGTCCATCAACATCCATTCCACCCCGACTCCCAACCCCAGAAGGTTACGAATGCAACTTGCACTTTTTTGTGTTTGTATGTGGCAATAGAAAATTTTGGCAATGCAAATAAACTCAAAACTTTAACGGAAATTTTAAATCTTTCATTACAAAATTACAAAGCTTTAAAAAAATTACAGGTTGGTAGACTGAAAGAGAGCAGGAAAAAGTCTGTAGCCACATTTATACACTATTTACATTTCATAATCTCTAAGCCTTTTTCATAGAGGTACCAAACCAATGCATATAAATACGCCTTTTTTCGGTACTAAATGTCATAGTAAGACGACAGGTTTTACTGTCTTAATCTCGCTTTAAAAAAATAATTGAACGCTCATAATACCGGGTATCATAAGTTCTGAAAAAAGGCAATGATCGAGACAGTTGTGTTGCATATTTGATGAGAATAATAAAAAATGTCATATGTTCATTTACGCATTTTACATATGTGTTTATCACGCTCCAGTTTATTCATTTTACTCGTATATCAAGCAAGAGATAATTTATCCATTTCATACAATGTATGATATATATCTAATAAACATATGTCACATGTTTATCACATATATCTTTAAAAAAATTTATTTAACATGTGTATCGAGCAATCATTAAAATTATGTATTTTTAAAATATATGTTTATCGTTAATTTATTTATTCATTTCACTTTTTTGTGTATCATGCATTCATTTATTATGTCACACATAATAATACTTATTGTGATTATCACACATTTATTTATTATACTCACACATGTGTATACCATGCATTCATTCATTCATAGTTATGTTATCAATATCAGGCAGGGTTAGATATTTCTCCTTCTGTCACTCTGCATCAGTGTCACCGCTAGACACAATTTGGCAGTGCCCACAGCTTTATGATTCAGCTACAACAATAACAATGGTAATGATGATGGTGGTGGCGGTGGTGGTAGTAGTGAAGGTGAAGTAGATGCTAACGATGATGATGAAGAAAAACAATATGATGCTGGTGGCGGTGGTGGTAGTGGTGAAGTTAAATTAGATGGTAACGATGATGATGATGATGATGATGATGATGATGATGATGATGATTTCACTCGACTCTAAGACTTGCTCATCTACCTTCTAGACAAAGTGCCATATATTGCCTTTTTCAAAATGTGAGGCAACCAGTGTGAATCAGACACTCTGATGATGATGATGATGATGATGATGATGATGATGATGATGATGATGATGATGATGATGATGATGATGATGATGATGATGATAATGATGATGACCGCTGTAGATACCGATGAGAAGAGACAGTTAATTCAACTTCTATTTTTTAAATACAAAATATAATAATGGTACAAGCGAAATGTTAAGTGTGTTTAATATATCCACCAATCATTTAAAATAAGTACAAAAATTAACATCGAAAACAAATTTTCTATTGCACTTAATTACATTGTAATTATATTTGCTTTATTATCACAACAATAACATGAACCCGTCTCGGTATAGGACCGTCTTTGAGATCCTGGGAGACTTTGAACAAGGAGAAAGATTGGCTTTCTCTATACAAAGATATTGAGTTATCAATAACAAGAAAGTATGAGAAAAGCAAGAATTATAACTTTTATATGGCGGGTAAAAACAAGGTACAAATTTTGGGATATATAAAACGGGTGGGGTTTGGGGGTGGGGGAGGGGTATGGGGATGAGTGTTGCTTTCCAAGGTATAAAAAATTACGACATGTACTGTACTATAATGTATGTTACTATAAAACATGTATTTTTGAGTGATTATTTTTCGACCAATGTAATGTTGTCCTAAATATGGCAAGTGAAGAACTGCAATGAGGGACTGCAATGAGGAATCGTCGTATTACCCCAGGGAATCCAGGAGACGCTCAAGGCCAGAACCAGACTGCAGCTGGTGGCACGGGTGAGGCTGTGGCTGGACTGGGGGTTCTGTTTCTCTATAGAGGGAGGGCGACGTTGACAGAAGACAAAAGCTCAGGATGAAGGCAAGACATGATAGATCCTATGCTAGTTCATTCTATAACTACGAGGCTGGTCCTCTTATGTATGGGGTTACCCAAATTTAGAGGTTCTAAAGTTGAAAGGGAGGATAGGTTAAGACAGATAACACAAAGATTCCCTTAAGGAACCCTCTTGTATTTATTTGCGCAGTGCAGTCAGACCGAGGCCTAAACAATACTAGAGGGTTTCATACGGAAACACAGCCCCACTCCACACTCCAGCCACCGGCGTCAGTCTAGCTCTGGCCTCAGAAAGAAAGAGAAGTACGCTCTCTCTCTCTCTCTCTCTCTCTCTCTCTCTCTCTCTCTCTCTCTCCCTTTAGAGAAGAACTGCAACAAAGGAGTTATGGGTAATAAAGATTATTACTGCGTACACAAATTTGTCACTCACATTGTGTAAAATTGTATTTTTAGTCCAGGTGAACTTCTACTGTCTTTGTACTAGTCGAAGTAAGTAAGATAAGAATACATAAAACTACTCTCATAGTTTTTTGCTGGATGATAAATAGTTTCTCTAAGCACTAACAGTGTAACAAGATCACACAATGACCTTCATGTCTTGCGTCACACCATTTGTGATGGACTATAAATAGTTTCTCGAAGCATTTGCAGTGAAGCAAGGTTACACAATGGCCTTCACATTTGGTGTCATAACCTCAACTTGTGCTGTACTATAAATACAATTCCCTAAGCACCACCAGAGCAGCAATGTCACTCCAAGACCTTCACGTCTTGCGTCACACTGTTTGCACTCGACTATAAATAGTTCCATAAGCACTAGTTGCGCTGTGCTATAAATAGTTTCCCTAACCACTAGTAATGTAAGAAGGTCACACAGTGGCCTCCACGTCTTGCGTCACAGAGTTCGCACCGGTCACGATCTGACCTCTGGAGCCCCTACTCTCACCGGGCAGGGCCAGTCGAGGCGCCGAGACGGAAGTGACGTCATAGAGGGAACTGTTCCGACTTCCGGGAGACAGTTGACTGCAGCTAGACCCACCAGGACTGTCAAGATATTTTTTGTTGAATTCTGGGAAGAGACAGAGAGTTACGTTAAGTTGGTATCTAGTGTCGAATGTCCAAACAATAGGCTATTTTGTAAACAGGTTCCAAGAATATCGTCTAACAGATTTACGTATGGCCATTCAGCAAATACAGTGCGGGGATACCACGACTTTTGTCTCAGCCGGTCACATTATACTGAAACCGACTCAACCAGTAGGTAGAAGAGAGAAAATGTTATCGTTTATATTGTGTACCAGGTTCTTTTGTGGTTTTTACTTCATTGTTGTGTTTGAAAAAGATAACGAGTTCAAAATAAAGAAGAAAAAAACAACAAAAAACAATCCGGTTAAGATGAACAATTTATGTGAAAAACTATGCGGAAGTAAGAGCGGAAAAAATGAAACAAAAACTACATGGCTGGTAAAAGAGAAACTAAAGAAGGAAGGAAAAAAAAAGCATCTGAAAGAGGGAAAAAAGGTTAAAAAGGAGGAGGTAAAAGAGAAAAGAAGTAAGAAAATAGAGGATCAAAAAGGTAAGGATGAATAAAGAGCAATCGAAAGACCAAACTACATATACATGAAAGACCAGGTAAAAAATGGCAAAAAACTGTGAAAATAGCTATTTAAAACGGGTATAGTTTGGAAATGAGCTTGTGAAACTTGAATGCCTTTGAAAAGAGAGAGAGAGAGGGAGAGAGAGAGAGAGAGAGAGAGAGAGAGAGAGAGAGAGAGAGCAAGAGAAAGAGAGAGAGAGAGAGAAAGAGAAAGATAGATAGAGAGAGCGAGAGAGAGAGAGAAAGAGACAGAGAGAGTGAACGGAGGAAAAATACAATAATATAGCAATTTAAACGAGGAAAGAAAGAAGATAACTTCCTCCTTTACCATTTATCTTTGGAAATGAAACTTGAAATACATTTGAAAAGAGTGAATGAACGTAGAATACAACATAGTAATTTAAAAGAGGAAAGAAAGAGGATAACTTCTTCCTTTACCATTTATCTTTGGAAATGAAACTTCAATACACTTGAAAAGACAAATTGATTGAACGAAGATCACAATATAGCGATTTAAAAGAGGAAAGAAAGAGGAAAAAACTTCCTCCTTTACCGTTTATCTCATAGTCGTCCCAGTACTCGCACTCCTCCCCCTCCTCGGAGAGACCCTCCCAGACGTCTCGCTGTGTCTTAAGTGTCTCGATTGTGTCTTGGCACCGTCTGAACTGGCAGATCAGGAGGTTGTCCATATCTCTCAGGCCAGCCTAGGGATGCGCAGAAAGCATAGGGTTAAAGCCAATCAATTATCAATGTAAATTGTACATGTATTTACATTTGTAAATGTGTAAATTTGTATATAGATGTATATTATAATTATACAAAGATACATATGAAGAAAGATAGATAGATAGATAGATAGATAGATAGATAGATAGATAGATAGATAGATAGATAGATAGATAGATAGGAATGCGCAAATTCCAGAAACTAAGAGTGATAGCAAGTTAGATTTGTAGATAGGTAGTATGACAATATAGGTAGGTGAAAGGATTGATAGATGGACGATAAATATGATACAGGGAGATTCTGGACAAAAAAGGTAGATAGATAACCGGATGTATCGATAGATAGTAGAAACTATAGATAGATAGATAGAGAGAGATAGATGGACAGACAGAACCAGCCTAGCGACACTAAAGATTAAGACATTATTGAATATATGACAAATCCTTCTGAGAACAAATTAATACAAACATACCGTAATAATGATGGAGTAAATTCGCGAACGATTTGTTTCTTCTTTTTTTCGCTTGATAATGCATTGCAAAAATTTTTCGTTAACTAAAAGACCACCCCCCCCCCTTTCTCCCCTCGGCCCCACACACATACACTCGCACACTAAGATAGAAAACGAAAACAATGAAACATTACACAGGACTGTTCGATTGAAGAAAATAAAATGCCAAAATATATACTTGTGTGACAAATTAATAAACACTTCTTTAAATATATAACATAAACGAACAACCGCCAAAGATCTGTTTTGAAAGAGTGATTATGAAAAACAGCATCAGGTGGACATGCACAGCAGAGAGACAGCTCGGGGAAATTAATTTGTCGAAAGTCTTTTCAGCTTAATGTCCTTGGTCATTGAGTTTATTCCTATTTCTGGTGCTACTGTTGTGGTTGTTGCTGCTGCTGTGGTCGTTGTTGTTGCTGTTGTTATTGTTGTTATGGCTGTTTTTGTTGTTTCTGTTGTTGTTATTTGATGTTGTTGCTATTGTTGTGGTGGTGGTGCTGTTGTTGCTGTTATTACTGTTGTTGCTGTCACTATGGTTTTTGGTGTCGTCAATGTTGTTGATTAATCTGTTGTTTCTATTAATATTATTGTTGTTAATTTTGCAGTTGTTGGGGTTGTTGTAACTGTTGGTGCCGTTACAGAAACTGTTATGGTTGTTGTTGTTGTTGTTGCTGTTGTTTTTTGTTTTCTTTTTTTGTTGTTGATATTGATTCTGTTCTAACACTCGTAATAGTAAAAATTTATAGCAATATGTACGAAGAGATAACATAATACAGCTCACTTTGACCCTACTTACAAATATAGGTGTTTACTTCAGTGGCTTGGCGTGCTGTTATGAAAAGACTCGGACTTTATCCGCTTCTAACGGGAATTTCTCGATTTCTAAATTAAAACGAATGCTTCAAAGAGTGTTATAGTATTTCCATAATGAAACATAGTTTAGTAATTTGGATATGCAGCTAATGTTTCAATTTGTTTTTTACATGATTTAAGGGCATGTCTCCGTGTTTTTTTTTTTGTGTTTTTTTTTTATCTCAGACATGAAAATTTGGAAGTTTATAATCATCATAATTATTTAAAGGTTTCATTCTAAGCCCCACCATTTCCGCAAACTTAATTATGTTGTCGGTTGTTTTCCGAATGGATAAAGAAAGATAATTATTTTGGATTGTAAAATTTCACATTCTGTGCTTTTGAAGAAAAAAGAAAGGGAATTGATAATGACATCTCTGAACGACACAAAATTTATAGATGTTTTAAAATACATTTATGTTATCAAGTTTTATTTTGTTTTTACATGAGTTGTCGTTTCCGTTGTTATTGATGTAATCTTGATGATGATAATGATGATGATAGTAATGCTGTTTTCTATTGTTGATCCAATTTTCGTTGTTTCAGAGTATTTGTCAAGATCAAACACAATTTTAAATGCGAAAAGATAGAGAGAGCTATTACCCAGACAACTAAGGGACCAGCTAAGTATAGAAAACAGATGCCTCAGAAACATCCTCAACCTTAGGTAGCCTGAAGTTGTCTCAAACACAGATCTGTGGACCAGAACAAAGCAAACCCCCCATCGAGACAGAGATAAAAAAGCGTAAATGGGGTTGGATAGGCCACACACTTGGAAAGCCTATATCCAACATCGCAAGGCGAGCCCTGGAGTGGATTCCCCAAGGAAAAAGAAAGGTCGGCCGTCCAAGGCAGACTTGGGGGAGAAGCACTGATGCTGAGATTAAAGATGCCGGTACCACATGGGCCGAGCTGTCGCCGTATAGGATCCCCCAGGGGAACCAATGAGATGTAGAACCCAAAGAGAGGGAGATAATTCTCTACCTCCCTCTATAGAGAAAGTCATGGGTCGAGCTGAAGAGGCCCAGTCAAAACAGAGTCAGGTGGTATGTTGCTGCGGCCCTATGTTCCTCAAGGAATCAAGAGGCTTAAGTTAAACTAATCTAAGTGTAGACAACCTTGAGCTCTTATTGTTTACAGTATCAGAGAGACAGAGACACAGACATAAAGACAAATGGAGAAACAAGGAAGAGACAAACAGGCCAAAACAAACAAACAAACAAACAAAGAAAATGTTCATTCACTTGGACATTTTGAGTTTCCTATGTGCAGTTTTTTTTAGCTCTCAGGAATACATTACGAACATCTCACTTGTAAACTCAAATCGATAACAATGGCAGTAGGACTAGAAGACGGTGCAACTAACTAAGAGGAAGAATAGAGGAGAGGATTGGTAGAGATGGGACAAATTATAAAATATTATCCTGTCTGGAATGGCGATGTGCTAGACTCTGGTATTACAGACAGTGACTTGAGTTATGATTCAGGAATGCGCAAATTCCAGAAACTAAGAGTGATAGCAAGTTAGATTTGTAGATAGGTAGTATGACAATATAGGTAGGTGAAAGGATTGATAGATGGACGATAAATATGATACAGGGAGATTCTGGACAAAAAAGGTAGATAGATAACCGGATGTATCGATAGATAGTAGAAACTGATAGATAGATAGATAGATAGATATATAGATAGATAGATAGATAGATAGATAGATAGATAGATAGATAGATAGATAGATAGATAGATAGATAGATAGATAGACAGATAGATAGATAGATAGATAAATAGATAGATAGATAGGTAGATAGATAGATAGATAGATAGATAGATAGATAGATAGATAGATAGATAGATAGATAGATAGGATTGATAGATAGACAGCTAAGTACATCAATAGATGCTTACATTCAAAGTGCCAATAGTCAAAAAGGCACATAACATACAAAGAAAAAATAATCAATTTACCATTAACTTTAATCTTCGAATTTACCATGTAATAATTCAATTAATTAATGTATATTAAAGATCATTGTATTTCAGCGAACGAAAAACCCGTATCGTCCATCCACACCTAAAACTTCCATAACCCCACCTTCTATTAACACATATAAAGACGCACACATAACGACACACATAAATACACACATACACACATAAAGACATACATATGAAGACTCACACATAAAGACACACATATAAAGACTCACACATAAAGACACACATAAATACACACATAAAAAGACTCACACAAAAAAACACACATAAATACACAAATATACACATAAAGACACACACATATATAAAGACGCACACGTCATGACACACATAAATACACACATACACATAAAGATATACGTAAAGACACACACACATATATACACACACAAACACGTGTGTAGCGTACCAACTCCGTTCTGAGCCAGGAAAGAGCCGAGTCCATCCAAGCCTTCCTCTCGCCCCAGGTGGCGTCTGCTGCACACGACTTTTCCTTCAGCTGCTGAGACGTCCCGTGTCTCTCCTGCTCATCAGACAAGACGCCGTTTCGCATGACGACGGGCGTCAGATCTTTCCCGTTCCCGTAGTACTTTCCAGAACGAACGTCAAAAAACGGTATGGACTTTCCGTTTCCGTCTCCGCCTCCGCCCTCTGGCGAGTTTAAGTCATTGAGAGCGGTTTTGTACTCGCTGGAGGAGTTGCCATTTTCCTTCAGATTTTTTAGAATGCCGTCTTTCCAAGAACTCCCTTCGTTCCAAGAATTTCGCTCCTTCTTCCAAGAACCCATTCCGCTCTCGGAAAGCGGTTGATACGATGAGGAGTACGAGGAGGAGGATGGCCTTACACGATTCGGGGACTTTGGCACGTTTGTTTGATCTGATAAAGGCTCGCTCTCCTGAGACTCCAGACGGTGTTTGTGAGTCATCGACACAGGTGAGTGAGAGCTCGAGAAGAACTTGTCTCTAAGCCAAGACGCAGGGGTGAAGGACGGAGACAGAGGTTGTGGCACAGAAGAGTTATTTAACATGTCCATCGCTTCCTTCATCAGTTCGTCCGTCTCCTTGAGAATTAGGTCAGCGTGCCGGAACCTGCTAGAAGCGTCCTCAAAGCGAATACTGTCCCGGACCCTGCATCGAACATTCTCGTAGATGGCATCCTTCCGGTTGTTGCTTATGTGAGCCTCTTCAGTGCCGGTGCCGCTCCTGGGTAAGATGGAGCGATAAGGAGAGCTAAGATCCCGCCACCTGGTGGTAGAACTCGAACTGTTCTTTGGCAGCGTGGAAGAGTGAGGGTGAGAACTGGCGGACGATGATAAAGACGGCGAATGTGGGAAAGACGACGAAACCGGGCGTATATTATCGACATTCTTCCTGACTTCTTTCCAGTTCCAGCGATGTAATTTATCCTTGGTGTCTAAATGGGTCACGGGAATTTCCGTTCGAAGGGACGAGTCGGAGTTCAGACTTGCGCCGCCTGGCTTAGGTGACACAGATTTTGTAGAATTGATGGCGTTTGATAGGGCTGGGGTGGTGATGAGGCGGCGGGAACAGACCTGATCCGTGGAACTGGTATTGGCAGCTGATTTTCTATAAGGCGTACTGGCCGATTCTGCGTTTTGATATGTCTGAGTCTTCCCGTTTTTACCCGTCTCTGGCACATGCAGACTAAAACCCTTAGTGGTCGACGAGATAGTGTTACCGTCGGTTTGGGTTGGGTCGGAGATCTTTGGCCTTAACGTGACTGATGACGAATTCGTCTGATCTTCTCTAACAACTACTGGACCCTGCTGTTGGTCAAGACTGTGACTTCCACCTGGGTGTGCTGCTTGACCTAACAACTTTGTCAGGGATATTTTGGGTTCCACACCCTTCTCAACCCTGATTTCTTTCACGCCAGTAGAATTTTTGGTACTGGGCAGAATCTGTATGTCCAGATCCTGTGGCTGATGGCTAAAAGACTTAGCTTGCAGTTTGCCAGGAGAAGCTTCAACTCGCAAAGGCCTTGTTAACGCGGCGTTGCCACTGCCACTGCCTTTGGTGTTGCAGTTCGTCTTCTCTTCCACGTCTTGTTTTGATTTGCATTCTTGGCCCTTACTTTCATGCCTATCTATTTTGTCAGTCGCCATCTTATTCTTATCGTCATTCAGATAACACGACAGAGTGTTGTGATCAGTTCCTCTAACACTGGGTGGGTTTTCTGGGCTACTCTCAACATTACCATTTGTGACTTTCCCGGTTGGGGTCGTCTTGATTAAGGCCTCTGCACACGAGGAAGACACGATCGGTTTACCTGTCGTGGTCGGAGCGTTGCAGGTTTTTCTGGGCGAGATTGAGTGAACAGCGCCGTGATTCGTGAAGCTTTTGATGCTGGGGTGGAGCCGTGGAGGAGAGGACGCACGCTCGGTGATCACGCTGGAACCCGCGTCCTTGACCTTGGTGTTGCTATAGTCATCAGCGTCCTTGACCTTAGAATTTTCATAGTCATCAGCGTCCTTGACCTTAGAATTTCCATAGTCATTAGCGTCCTTGACCTTGGTGTTCCCATGAAAGTAATCTGGGGCTGTGACCTTGACCTTCGAGTTGACACAGCTCTCGCTGCTTAAGCCGTTAGACAGCTCGTCCTGTTGTTTTGGCGGGGGCAGTGACGCGGGCGGTGAAAGAGCCGTTTGGGCGGCGCCTGATTTTGGCTTTGGGGGCGGGGGCGGGGACACAGTCATGTACGCTGGAGGTTTAGAAGTGGGTCGAGGCAACGTGAAGGCTTGTGAGGAGGTTTAGAAGTGGGTCGAGGCAACGTGAAGGTTTGTGCAGCAGGATTTCTGTTGCTGTCTCCGCAGAAACCCTCACTGACCCTTCGTTTTGACGAAGACGCGCTCGACTTATCTTGAGAACTACCATGTTTTAAAGACGTTGTCAGTTTTTCGCCGAGAAGGTGCGCAAAGTTTTCGAGCGACGTTGATCTTAGAGTTTTTATGTTCTTTTTAGTGAAAGTTTTTTGACCAGCGTTCACAGCAGGGACACTGGGTGTAGTGGGAGCGTCTTGTGGCGCTTTGACCGTGCTAGATTTATCTCCCGCCGAGTTAGATTGAGTAGTTGGGAGGTTTGGGCCGGCGCTGTGACGCCATATTGGCTGGGTAACGCAAGGGCTGTTTCTTGGAGGCCGCTTCACGATGGGAATGGATGACGACGTCGAGGCGGGACCTGAACTCGGGGCGGGCGGTGGCGATGCAACTGGTCGAGGTGCGGGGAGCGGTCGCTTGGAGGGGGATTTACCATTACTAGAGCGTCTGGGCAGCGGAAGTGTATGCGCGTTGTGAGCGGCTGGATCTGAGCTCGTCTGGGCGACTTTTCTCCCTCCTGCGATTGCCACACTTTCGTTTTCTAGTTCAAGTGTGTCCCCGTTAGCGCTAGACCTACGTCTAAAACCAGCCACACTTTCCTTACAGTTTCCGTTAACATTGTTTCCACAGATACCTCGATGGTCTGTGTATGTATCTTTGCCAAAAACGGAGTCTGCATCGATTATGGGGGAAGATATTTCAGAAGTCGTTACGCTACACTTCTCGATGGCGTCATCAGAACCTTCCAGGGCATCAAATGTGGCGGATGATTCTGAGAGAAAACTCTTCCCTTTGTATCGAGAGAGGGAATCGAACCCTCCATCGGCTTGTATCCCGGAGTCGGTGCTTGGAAGGCGGGCGTGCAGACTAGACTGCCGACTGGCGGACGCCTGGTGAATGTGGCCGTTTCCTTCCACCCCAGGCGCTAAGAACTTTCCTGGAGAGGAGATGGAGCCGGCAGAAACCCCACGAGTTTTATTCTCAACGCTATACGTCTCTGAAGTCGTGGCATTTCGGGAAACGTTGCCCTCACTTTGAACACACGGGGGAGCTGATGGCCCTGACAAAGACGACGATGTTGATGATGATGATGGTGATGTTTTGGCTAATGTGGCAGTTGCTATTGATCCAGGTGATGATATTTTGGCTGATGTGACAGTTGTTAAAGACCCTGCTGGTGATAATGATGATACTGTTTTGGTTGATGTGGCAGTTGCTACTGATGCTATTTTTGGCGACACTGGTTCTCCTGTTGATGCTGCAGCACCCGCAGCAGTGGGGGAGGGCACAGGTCCAGATTTCCGTGCGAGGATTAAGGTGGGGTTGTCTCTGAGGGCTGCCGGTTTTGTCGGAAGCTTGGGCTTGGGACCGGACGGGCTCCGAGTCGCCGTTACAGTCAGGATGTGGCTGGTCGTGTTAGACTTTGCGGTGGTTGATGTTACTTTTGTCGACGTCTTCAGACTAGACACCGCAGTTGATGACGCAGCTGCAGTGCTAGTGTTTGACAAGCTTCCCCTGGGAGACCTGGCCCTGTTAGTTGTAAGTGCAGCCGCCGAAAGATCCACAGACGCATCGCTTGCTCTTTGAATCGGGATCGTCTGAACAGCTGTCCGGATTTTCCCGTTCCCGCTACCTGAAGCGTTGGGCTTGACTGGTGGAGGCGGGGCTTTAGGTCTAGCGACGTTCCTGGGAGACGCCACGGGCCTTTTAACTGGCCTCGAGTGGTCGTGAACAACGGGAATTTCCATTCCTATCTGTTGTTATGTCTTGTTTCTCGTATGTGTTGACTGACTCGAGTAAGAGTGCAAGTATTGGGTGTCATATTTATCATTGCCTTCAATCTATTTCGCTAAGATAAACATTCGTGTCTTTACACCTAGTGATGATTTGTATAGCAAGGCGAAGCAGTATTTGGAGCGTTCATTACAGGCGATACACTATTTGATAATGAACCAAAAAAAACGTGTCTAGTCTATCCCATACGCACACACTGCAACATCCACCTACAGTTTTCTAAATATCGCCGAAATCTATAACCACCTCAACTTCTTAAGTTTTCCTATCTGAAGAGTTATAAACTATTCCACTTTGGAGTGAAGAAAGCACAGCACAGGGTTCGCTTTTAGTTGATCGTTGATCCTAGCAAGCGATAATTATTAGCAAAGCCTTTTCCTTTCCCTTTCTCTCTGGGTGCATGTGCAAGCTATGATACGGATATTTGTCAATCGTTTAGAACCTATGCCAAAAAATTCCAAATCTGTTTTGCAGTCTTGCAATGGGGAGACACCGTCGCAATTTGGAGAATCTACCCAGAGATATGGAGATGTGTGCTTGTGCCAAAAGTTTAGATCCAAACAACCTTCTGGATTTCTTGGCTGTCTATGCAACAGGTTTCGATCCAACCGACCCTCAGGATTTCTTGGCCTTCTATGCCAGAGGTTTAGATCCAACCAACCCTCTGGATTCCTGTGGCTTGGGTTACCACATGACGAGAGCATATGTTCGTCACCTGAATAGCTCTAGTCTAGCTGGGCCGGTACTGAAAACTGATGTGTGTGTCTCTGGTAGAGAAGAGAAGAAGAGTAGACAAAGATTAGTCCCTCGAGTAGGCAATACTTTGTACAGGTACCTGTTCCGTTATACTCTATACAGCTACGCAATACTTTAAAATGTTACGCAACACCTTATACAGTCACCAGTTACACAATACTTTATATAGTTACATGTACCAGTTAAGCAACACTTTATACAGTTCTGCAATACTTTAAACCGTTCCGCAATACTTTATACAGTTACGCAATACTTTATATAGTTACCAGTTACGCAATACTTTTATATAGTTACCAATTACGCAATATTTTATAGAATTACCAGTTCCGCAATACTTTATACAGTTACCAATTCCGCAATATTTTATACAGTTACCAGTTCCGCAATACTTTATACAGTTACCAGTTCCGCAATAATTTATCTATTTACGTAACTCTTTACAGTTACACAATTCTTTATACAGTTACGCAATACTTTGTTCATTTTATAACAAGAATAAATAATTTAAATAATTGAATTGAATTGTATTACAACGCTATTCAGTAAATATTATAACTAGACGTATTTCTAAAATAAGCAATTTTGAAGTGTTGTGTTAGTCTCTCATAGACAAGAGAGGAAGAGAGCGCAGTCATTAGTCCCTGTAGTACGAGATACAGTTACGCAATATTTATACACAGTTTTACACAGTTTATTCTGAGATTAGCGTCTTTCTTTGAATTGAATTAAATTAAACTGAAGCGTTTTACCTGCGAAAATGGGGAACGAGGGAAATGCTAGTCTGAATTATAAGATAAAAGGGTTTGGTTTGCTTCGTTTTTGCTTAAAGATAATCTTACCATGAGTGTTGAAGATTTATTCAGTCAATATGTAAATGAAATCATTATATAGAGAAAAACCAACAAAACAAAACAATTTTGGTATTGGCTCTAGGTGAAAACAGCGTTATATGTAATCCAATAGAAACTTAAAGAAATGTAATTTTTGTTAAATATGTGCAACAGCAAAATCCATCTATAATACTATCTCTCTCTCTCTCTCTCTCTCTCTCTCTCTCTCTCTCTCTCTCTCTCTCTCTCTCTCTCCCCCTTGAAATGCATACAGTGATACACCAACCGATACACACTCACCATACCAACCAATAGACAGACCTGACAAACTATATATTTCTTTGACTCTGCAAAAGTATTGCAACCAATTTACTGTATGCATGTTACACAACACACACATACATTTACACAAATACATACACACGCAGTTACTGATAAAATATGACTTTAACTCTTTTCCCCTTGTAATACTCCTTTTCTGCAAACAATGTTTAAAGGATTAAAAAAAAAACAAAAAACAAAACAAAACAACAAAACCATTAATACCAGTACCGGTACTGAAAACATAATAAAAGGAAGTCTCTTCTCCCCGTCTATTTCATGCCGTTTAGAAACACCTGCCAATAATACTTAAGTTCCACGTATTCAGAATAGTATCAAGGATTATTCAAAATGTTCAGAAAAAGAAAACAAAAACAAAAGCAAAACAAACAAAAAAACTTACGTCGCATATACATTTGTTCAGCTGTTTAAACATTTTTTCTTTATTTGGAAAAGTTCAAATTGAATCTCAAAAGAGTTTTAAGTTTTTTTTTTTTAAAAGCTTACAAAAAGATATGGTGTATAATTTGAAGTTTTTGTTATCCATGAGCTGATAAAAATGTGAGAATATGTAAAGATAAGTTAGCCCCTTATTATCGAACTGGGCGTTATACGAGGAACTTAATAATATTGCTATTGTTCTTGTTCTTGTTCATCTCTCTATCTCTCTCTCTCTTCACGTAAGCGCTTTGAGTTACATACACCACCCGATACACACTTACCATATCAATCAATTGGCAGACCTTACAAACTATTTCTTTGACTCTGCAAGTCTATTGCAAAAAATTTACTGTATGCATTTTACACACACATACGTTTACACAAATACACGCGCATATTATTATATACATACATATTATTATATACATACACACGCAGTCAATGATAAAATATAAAATGAACTCTTTTCTCCTTGACATTTTCCTTTCTGCAAACTATGTTAATAGGATTCCAAAAAACAAAACAAAAATTAAACTGTCATCTCCATGCCTTTTGTATTTTCAGGTCTCTTTTCCTCTTCTATTCCATTCCGTCTGTCTCGAGCTAAATCTAGATCAAGTTTTGCGATTGTTGATTTTTTCCTCTGTGTGTACAATGCGATTTTTGTTTGTTTGAAACAGTCAAAGAACATTTACAGCTAGGTAAGACTGTTGTATCTTTGCCACACAGATATTAAAACCATGTTAATTTATCTCTCTTTATCTCTTTCTGAACCTCTCTCGCGGTCTCTTTCGCCTCTCTGTATCTTTCTGTCTCTGTCTCTGTCTCTTTCGCGGTCTCTTTCAATGTCTCTGTCTCTCTCTCTGTCTCTCTCTCCCAGCTGCCTCTTTCTCTGTCTCTCTGTTTATCATTCACTGCGCGTATCTCTTTCTCTCTCTCTCTCTCTCTCTCTCTCTCTCTCTCTCTCTTCTGACATTGTTTCTTTGTCTGTATCTGTGTCTGTCTCTGTCTATGTTACCCCCAGACTCTTTCTCTCTCTCTCTCTCTCTCTCTCTCTCTCTCTCTCTCTCTCTCTCTGTCTCTCTCTCTGTCTCTCTTTCACTGTGTTTGTGTCTCCCCCTCTCTCTTTCTCCCTCTCTCCCTCCCCCCTCTCTCTCTATCTCTCTCACACAGAAAGGGGATAGGGCGGAGAAAAAGCAGGTGGTTTAAGGATTTGAACATTAACACAAGTACAAGTATTGCCCCATCTTTGTATAACGTTACAACGTATTGGGAATTTAGTTTTATGTACAACAATGTAATGGGATGTTAAAAATATCTTGACTTTAAAGATTGTGATGTTATCTTAACTTTTACCAACTGAATTTCTTTAGTTCAGTATAATAAATGGTTCAGTATAATAAACGGGTAGGACCAGTTTCAAATTAGTTTTGTCGTGTACACTATTAGTTGTCCCGAAGTTTATAAAATATTCAGACATAGTTTCACTCCAATCTATATATTAAGTGTATTATTTTTTTTTTTAGAAAAGGTTTATAAGAGACCCATTTCTTCTGCTTGGTAATAGAATATTGCCTTTAACGTTTGGAAACAATAATACTTAAGTTCCCTGTATTCAGAATAGTATCAAGGATTATTAAAAATGTTCAGAAAAAGAAAAACAAACAAAAAACAAAAACAACAACAACAACAACAACAACAACAACAACAACAACAACAACAACAACAACAAAAACAACTTATGTCGAATATAATCTCAAAAGAGTTTTAATTTTTTTTAAAGTTTATAAAAAGATATGGTGTATAATTCAAAGTTTTTGTTATGCATGAGCTGATAAAAATGTGAGAATCTGTAAAATATAAGTTAGCCCCTTACTATCGAATTGGGCGCTATACGAGGAACTTAATATTATTGCTATTGTTCTTCTTTTTCTTCTTCTTCTTCTTCTTCTTCTTCTTCTTCTTCTTCTTCTTCTTCTTTTTCTTCTTCTTCTTCTTCTTCTTCTTCTTTCTTCTTTTTCTTCTTCTTCTTCTTCTTCTTCTTCTTATTTTCCTCCTGTGACCGGCTGAGACAAGAGTCATGGTATCCCCACCCTGTCTCGTGTGTGGCAGCACAAAAAAATGTCAGACGTCCGTCTTGGGGCCGGTCCACAATATAGCCTATATAGTGCTGCTGTTGGACGTTAAACCAACCCATCCCAACCAACCCTCTTCTCTTCCTCCTCCTCCTCTTCCTCCTCATCCTCCTCCGCCTCCTCCTTATGTTTGGATGTGAGCTGACAGTTTGTTTATCAACTACACGTAGAATCATTGTCACCAAAATCAATTTGAATAGTCAGGCTTCTGAACAAAATAAATAATGATACGGTTGTCATAACTGAGTGAGTGCAGACTTTACTTATTGACGGTAAGGGGTCGAAGTTGACCCAAAACAACAGGCAAAGTCACATTAGTGGCTGAAGTGAACAGGTTTTGCATAAACAATGTTAGAGTGATGTCTTTATTTTGACAAATTCTTTCATAGCTGGAACTTAATGATACCCAGAGAGTCCTTTGTTTAGCCTGCTAGACTAACAATGATGTAAAATGTGCTAATTGTGCTTAGTAAATCAATGATTAATCTCACTATGGTTCTCAGTGAGAATATTTGTTTATTTTGATGACTCTGCATGTTGTTTTTGTAAACCTCGCAGTGAAGGGTCATCATCATTATTATTATTATTATTAAGCTGGGGACTAGGGGAGAATAAGACAAATGAAGTAATGGAAAACAAAATTCCTTCAATTTAAAAAATTAGCAACGGAGAGAGTGAGAGAGAGAGTGAAAGAGAGAAAGAGATTGAAAGAGAGGGGAAGGTAGATATAGAGAGACATTTAATGAGGGGGGAGGGAAATATACATTGAAAGAGAGGGGGAGAAATTGAGATAAAGAGAGAGACATTGAAACACAGGGGGAGGGAGAGACATTGAAACATAGATTGAGGGAGAGAGAGAGAGAGTGACATTGAAAGAGAGAGGGAGGGAGAGAGAGAGGGACATTGAAAGAGAGGGAGAGGGGAAAGAGAGAGAGAGAGAAATTATAGTTGGATTTTGCTGTCTGCACATATTTATAAATTATATTAACCTCATTCCTGTGGTGCATCAATAGACTGAGAGTGCTTGAGTCAATTTCGTCCATAATCGCCCGTACGTTCACGCCCCACTCAATGCAATCTGTGTTGACTGTAGAGATGATGGTGGCTTAGCCTAGTGCACGTGATCTTACAGAAAAGGTCATCGTCAAACTCTAATCCTTTCACTTCGCAATTTATATCTTGAAATGGAAAATGGAACTCCTTAGGCTAAAGGAGAGAAAGATTTGGCGAGGGAGAGATAGAGAGAGAGAGAAAGAGAGAGAGAGAGAGAGAGAGAGAGAGAAAGAGAGAGAGAAGGAGAGAGAGAGAGAGAGAGAGAGAGAGAGAGAGAGAGAGAGAGAGAGAGAGAAGGAGAGGATGAAAAAGAGAAAGAGAGAGAGAAGGAGAGAGAAAGAGAGAGATTATTAATCAAACTCCCGCATCAATTGACTGGGAGAGTCAATGTAAGTGTTGACTGTAGAGATGATGGTGGCTTAGCCTATTATAAGTAATCTTACAGGAATTGTTATCGTCAAACTCTATCCGTTTTACATCGCAAAAAATGTTTTGAAATGACGTATATGGAATTAGCGGAGAAAGATAGGGCGGAAAGCAAATGTTGGAGACTTTGAGAAAAAAGACAATTTAAGCAATGGAATATAGAATTTCTTAGATTTAAGGGAAGATAGAATTGGCGAGGGAGAGAGAGAGAGAGAGAGAGAGAGAGAGAGAGAGAGAGAGAGAGAGAGAGAGAGAGAGAGAGAGAAGAGAGAGAGAGAGAGAGACAGACAGACATTGAAAGAAAAAGGGAAGGGAGAGACAAAAAAAAGGGGGGAGGGGAGGGAGAGAGAGACGTTGAAAGAGAGGGGGGGAAAGAGAGAGGGGAGGGAGAGAAAAAAAGATTGATATAGAGAGAACGAGAGATGGAGGGGCGAGAAAGATTGATATATAAGAGAGATAGGGATGGGAAATAAAGATAGATTGGTATAGAGAGAAAGACAGAAAGAGGTGGGGGGAGGGGAAGAGAGAGAGAAAGATGAAGGGGAGAAAAAGATAGATTGATATTTAGAGAAAGAAAGAGAGGGGAAGGTGGAAGGGACAGGAACCAGAGGAATCCTGTATCTGTGATATTCGAAGAGGGGGGGGACATTAAAAGAGAGGGGGAGAGATAGAGAGATAGAGAGAGACATTGAACCATACAGGGCGGGACAGAGAGAGTGAGAGAGTAGAGTAACGAACGTGATAACAGAGAAATGTCAACAAGAATCCCAACCCATTTTTCTCCCAGTCTAAACGTGAGCTTTATAGATACGTGCGAATAGGGGGGAGGGTTGTGTAACCATACAGATCCATTATGCTGATGAAAATGTTTGTGGATATGACTATAAAGAAATTGGCAGGAATTAAAAGAGAAAGAGACCGGGAGGGTTGGTCTGTGTGTGTTAGAGAGAGAGAGAGAATGGGGGGAGGGAGAGAGGGAGGGAGGGAGGGAAATAGCAAAAGAGAAGGGGAGACCAAGACAAAGATAGACAGACACACATCACTTCAAGTGTGGGGTGGAAAGGAATCTAATATTAGAAAGGTTATTTGTGAATATATATGCTGCTGGATTTTTAAAAGATATACATCTGCATTTATACAATTATCCGTTATCATCTCTTCAAAGCAAAATCGTATTTTTTCCGTTCCTTGAAAGCTTGTGATAGAAGGCGATCTAAGCTGGCATAAGTATGTCGTCTTACTTTTTTTATGTGTGGGTGTAGTCGAGTGTCTATTGATCTATGTAACATTGTGAGTGATGTAATCGATAAAAGAAAGGCACCCAATTGCCCCCCGCAGACAGATCGCCGCGAGTAGGCCTACATTCTCAGCCCCTTCTGCTCTAGATAAATATGCCGATTCAGAAGAATAAGCTGCCTCCCTTTTCTGCGTGGAAAGATGCAAGTTGGCTGATTCTTGTTAAAAAAAAAATGTCGGTCACTAGTGAATCAGGAAAAAATAAGGCATCCCTCGAGTTAAAAAAAAAAGTATATAGAATACATCCCTATATTATTTTGAGTGATGTAATCCATATAATTATGAACTTTACAATAAGAAAAAATAGATACATAAATAAAAAATCAAAATAAAAAAAAAGATTTCTGATCATTGTGGGTGATATCGTCGATATAAGAAGGGTGCCCAACTGCCTCCCCCTGTAGACAGAGTTCGATGAACGCATTCTTTCAGTGTCTATGCTCTAGATCTATAAATATGGAGATTCCCTATTTCTCTCTTTTTTTAAGGCGATTCGGAAGTCTGTCATTTCTCCTAAAAAAAAAAAAAAAGAAAAAAAAAAAAGAAAGCCGATCACTGGAAAATCCCAGAAAAATGAGGCGTCAGATGTCCTACACGATAGAGTGCTTGCCTCACGAGCAGAATAATCACGGTTCGATCCTAAGTGTTGGTAGCCCACGCACAAACTGGCGCGAGTGGTAGAGCGTTGGTCTTACAAGCCGTAGATCCGGGGCTCGAAACGCATGATTGGTAAAAATGTATTTGTCTGATTTAGTCCCCTCATGGTTGGGTAAGCGTATAATGTGACTAGCATAGAACGAATCTCTCTCTCTCTCTCTCTCTCTCTCTCTCTCTCTCTATTCCCCCTCTCTCTCTATCTAATCTATTCAGCTATCTATCTATCTATCTATCTATCTATCTATCTATCTATCTATCTATCTATCTATCTATCTATCTATCTATCTATATCTTTTTCTGTCGCTCTCTTTCTCCCTCTCTTGACCCCATCTCTGCGTCTGTATGTCTCCCTCCCTCTCTTTCCCTCTCCATCATGCTATCTACCCTCTCTCCTTCCCTCGTTCTTCACTTCTCTCCTACCCACTAAATTTACTCACCCCGCTCACTCTCTTTCCCTCTTTTTTTCCTCCTATTCTCATCCTCTCTGCTCTCTTCCCCTCTCTAATCTCTCATCCCTTCTATTCTCTCCTCTGTACGTTGAGAGAACCCGAAGCGGTTTGGTGAGTAATCGCCAATCGAGGCCTTGCGATAAGGAACTTTTCGTGAAAACGAAGACGATAGATATGGGAATATCCAATCTACACTAGTAGGTCTACTAGATAAGTCTCAAATCATGAATTTTATGCTAGATTTAAGAGCCAATGTGCGGTTTGAATGTTTTTGATGTGTAGTTGTTGTTGTTGTTGTTGGTGGTGGTGGTGATGGTGATGATGTTGTTGTTGTTATTATTGTTGTTGCTGGTTTTTTTCGGATGGTGATGGTGTTGAGGGGAGGGAGGGATGATTTGATCTGGTTGGTTTGTATTGGTATATGTATGGGGGGAAGGGGGGGGGGGACCGAGAATATATGAAAAGGTCAGTGGTGATTTTATTACTACCAATATTTTCACACTATTAATTTCACTGAAAGTCTTTTCCGTAACCGTTGTGAAATCATCCTTTCCTTTTTTTTTTCGTCTTTTTTTTCTCTTCCAAACTCTAAATCGTTTGCATGTATTCAAAGGGGGGGGGGGAGATATAAATGCTGGGGGGATGTGAACAGTCCTTTCCATACTGTTGTAAAATTTTGTGTTTTTTTTTTTTTAATCTTTTCCTTACGTGTGTTTTTATCTCTTC
>RQTK01000087.1:717832-728124 GCA_003991915.1 Elysia chlorotica
GTTTAGTAGGAATCTCCATGTTTTTCTTCCTTTTCTCACCTTGACACTTTTTTGTGTGTATCTCCTAACCCTATCTCCCCCATTCCAGAATGGGCTGGTCCAAACGAGATGTCACGGGACTTCAGTTTACTTTGTTTATCCGGAGAAAACTATGGAATCCGGAGGCGGATAATTTGCATTTTTTGTATGTGAGCTAATTTGGTTAGTATTGAGCTAAAATTATCGAAATATTTTTTTTGTTGGTTATGTCGATGCAAACAATGAAAATAAGAGAGGAAATAAACCCCACGAGAATATGAAAATAGAACTAAATTAATGTAAACAGCAAAGGTAAAGAAATGCTATCGGGAGGTGATGAAAATGTTGATTGATAGGAATCTCTTTTCCTCCTTCCCTCCTTTTTATCCACCATTATTTTGCGCGCCCCCCCCCCCCCCCCTCTCTCCTCCCTCTCTCTCTCTCTCTCTCTCTCTCTCTCTCTCTCTCTCTCTCTCTCTCTCTTTCTCTTTGTTTGTCTGTCTGTCTGTCTGTCTGTGTGTCTGGCTCTCTCCCCCTGTTCTCTCTGTCTCTGTCTCTCTCTCTCTCTCTCTCTCTCTCTCTCTCTCTCTCTCTCTTTATCTCTCTCCTCCCTTTCTCTTATCCAAAGTCCTCAGTGTTAGTACCACTTTCCCGACATTTACAAGTCAAGGAATCGGCTAATGACCTTTAGAAAGAGTAAGCACCCTCACTGCGCTTAGCTTGCTCTACCCAGAACTACATCCTTCCAACCATTATATCCTTACACCACCCCACCCATCAACCATAACTCCCTACACCACCCCACCTTCCAACCATTATATCCCTACATCATCCCTCCCTTCAACCATAGCTCCCTACACCACCCCACCCTCCATCCATAACTCCCTACACCACCCCACTCTCCATCCATAACTCCCTACACCACCCCACCTTCCATCCATAACTCCCTACACCACCCCACCTTCCAACCATTATATCCCTACATCACCCCACACTCCATCCATAACTCCCTACACCACCCCACCAACAGCAAAGGTAAAGAACTTCTACCGGGAGGTGATGAAAATATTGATTGATAGGAATCTCGTTTCTTCCTTCCCTCACTCACTCTGACACCGTTTTTATCCATCATTCTTTTGCTCTACGTGTCTCTGTTTCTCTGCTCCTCTCTTTCTCCCTCGATCGCACTCTCTATCTGTCTGTCTCTTTCTCTCCCTCGATCGCTTTCTCTCTCTCTGTCTGTCTGTCTCTTTATCTGCCTGTCTGTCTCTACACCACCCCGCCCTCCACCCATAATTCCCTACACCACCCCACCCTCCATCCATAATTCCCTACACCACCCCACCCTCCATCCATAATTCCCTACACCACCCCACCCTCCATCCATAACTCCCTACACCACCCCACCTTCCAACCATTATATCCCTACATCACCCCACACTCCATCCATAACTCCCTACACCACCCCACCTTCCAACCATTATATCCCTACACCACCCCACCCTCCATCCTCCAAACTATTATCTTTCCCAACAAGGCATCGACCTCAACCATCTGGAGCTTCCGGAGTATACTGTATAACATTAACAATATCTCATTATATAATGATCAAATCTTGACTCTTCCATCAAATAATCATAATTTACATAATTATGAAATAGTGGTAAGTTAGTATATCAACATTACACTGATATATTGCACAAATGTCGCCAGTATTTAGAATTTCCATGTATTCGTAATAATTATAGAGTTATAATAAGTGAAAGTAAAATACACATGTATTTTATTGTAAAAAGAAGAAAAAAAACAACTTTGAGCGTAAATATGTACTATGCAGTGCGCCTTTAGAAAAAAAAAAGTTTTCCTTGATATTCGTCTTTCTATCTTTATTTCTTTATTGGTCCCCCGACCTCTCTCTCTCTCTCTCTCTCTCTCTCTCTCTCTCTCTCTCTCTCTCTCTCTCTCTCTCTCTCTTATAACAATAGGAAACAACAGTGGCCCTTATAACCACCACAAATCTATGCCTACTTACAGCCATCACGAAAGCACCCATACGTTCAGTCTAACAGCATTGGCAAGGTACAATTGTTTGGTTGAAACAAGTGTGCCCAATTAGTATTATTTTATTATTCCCCAGTGACTCTGGCAACAAACGCTACTTTTCTGTCAAGAAAACTGCAGACACAATTCTATGATAATTAATTATGATCATTCATTTAGATATAGATCTAGTTCTCGCTGGAATCATGGCACGGTATATTCTTCTATTCTTCTCAGAACATAATTATAATTATATTCTTCCGCATAACTTGGGAGACTTTATTGATCGTACAGTTGGAGCAGTTAGTTAGCTTGCAGCATGTAGAGAGGCACTAAGGTAGCTCTGGTAGTGCTTAGAAGTGGCAAGCATGAGAATCAAAGTTCGCGATCTAGCTAAAGTTATTCCAAAAACTTTTAGATCTGACAAAAGTTTAAAACCCGCTGACGAAAAAAAAAAATCCTCGGGAAGGAAGATTTCAAAAATAACTTATAAAAAAAAATAAAAAAAAAATGCGCAAAGTTATCGGTTGGTCCGAAATGTAATATAGATCTAAGACTTGGTTAAAACGCTCGTAAATTTAAAACAAAATTAAAAAGTGAAAAAATAACAAACAAAACAACAGCAACAACCAATACTTGTGTTTTCCAAACAAGTAACACGAAATGATCTCAATCTAAGACGAATACTTCACTCCATGCCAAACTCATTTTCAACGAAACCAAAATTAGTATTATCAAACCATTCTGTTCACCTGCATTCGGCTTTTACACGCACAAATATATACACACATTCATCAAATAAACAAATTTTGAATAAAAAGCAAAAATATATTAACAACTGTGTTTTCCAAAAGAGTTATAAAAGTATAACGAAAGCATTTCAATCTAAGACGAACAGTTCGTTCCATGCCAAACTCATTTTCAACGAAACCAAGATAGCTGATCATCTGCGTTTGAGTTTTACACACACACACACACACACATTCCCCCAGGAAAAAAATCACAACCACACATCACACATATACCACAACACATACATACAGATACCAACGCAGCACTGTATCTGAACTGGCAAAAAACCAGAGCAAACTTTGGCAGAGATTTTGTTTTCACGTCCGTTCAATATTGGTGGTGATGGAAAGATGCATTCGCTTCCACAAGAAGAAGAAAATCTGTACATGCAGTTATTTATTTTTGTTTGTTAATGTTGTTGTGTTTTAATAGAGGTGGTGTTGTTTTTTTTTTCTTTCTTTTCAATAATTATATATTTGTATTATCTTGAAGTGTAGACCGGTTTGGCCGGTTTGTCTATATGTTTGTCAATTGGACTTTTGTCTGTTTGTCTGTCTGCTAGCCTGTCTGTATGTCTATCTGTTTGTCAACTAGCCAAACTCATTTTCAACGGAACCCAAATTAGTAGCCTTGTATTAAATAATTCTCTTCAGCTACGGGTTTTAGACGCACAGATATATACACACACCTTCACCAAAGAAACCAAAATAAAGAGCAAAAAGATATTAAAAATTCTATTTTCCAAAAAAAAAGTTATAAAAGTAGAACGAAAGCATCTCATTTTAAGATGAACAGTTCGTTCTCTGCCAAAGTCATTTTCAACGACACCATTCTGTTGAGCTGCGTTGCTCTCTCTCTATCAATCACTCTCTCTCTCTCTCTCTCTCTCTCTCTCTCTCTCTCTCTCTCTCTCTCTCACCGACACTCTTTCTCTTTCTTGTCCCCCACCCCCTCCCCTCTCTATCATTTTCCACTCGACTTATTTTTTTTTAAGAAAAAACTCTTTTTCAAGCTCGTTTGCCTTCGAAATAGTATTATATGGATTGACTTTTTCCTTAATTGCAATAAAATACCCTCCTTCCCCCCTTCATACACACACACACACACAGTCAAAATAATGTTACACCGACACTCACGCTATCACCAACTAAGTGGCTCAAGTGGCAGAATGGTAATATCAAGATCGGGAAGTCCACGGTTCGATACTCACGATCAGCATAGTGACCACGAACTACATACATGGTTGAGCTGAGTTGAGTTGAGTTAGTTAAACGTTAGCACTATGATATAGGCTATACTGTGGACAGGCCTCATGACTGACATGTGACAATTTTATGTTCAGCCACACACGATATCGTACATGGAAAGACGTTCAGATTATTCACATTATACATGTAATGACACCGACCAAACCAATAGTGGACAAAATCAAACAATTAAACTTTTGACCAATTGGGAGTTTTGAACCAGGATCCTCCCCATGCAATCTAGGAGACCAACGCTCTACCACTTGAGCCACTTCGCCTCCGGCTGCTGACAGGTAAACCCCGAACACGGTGAGCAGAAAGCTGCCAACAACCCCTGGCTTCTGGGCTAGATCTACAAAACACACGGTCGCAGACGAGAGGGGGGAAAAAAACCCAGCGCACTAAGTAGGCCTACTTTTCTTGTTTTCTTTCACTTTCCTGGTATTTTTTTAAATCTAACTCTCTTTCTATCTGTCTGTCTGTCTGTCTGTCTGCCAATAACTGGGCTAGATCTACAAAACACACGGTCGCAGACGAGAGGGGAGAAAAACAACAAAAAACAGCGCACTAAGTAGGCCTACTTTTCTTGTTTTCTTTCACTTTCCTGGTATTTTTTTTTCTAAATAAGAGTGAGAGATCAAACATTTTATATCTCTTTCTACCTGTCTGTCTGTCTGTCTGTCACAACTGCCAATAACTGGGTTCTGGCTAGATCTACAAAACACACGGTCGCAGACGAGAGGGGGGAAAAAACAACAACAAAAAAAACACACTAAGTAGGCCTACTTTTCTTGTTTTCTTTCACTTTCCTGGTATTTTTTTTTCTAAATAAGAGTGAGAGATCAAACATTTTATATTTCTTTCTACCTGTCTGTCTGTCTGTCTGTCTGTTTGTCTGTCTGTCTGTCTGTCTGTCTGTCTGTCTGTCTGTATGTCTGTCTGTCTGTCTGTCTGCCTGTCTATATGCCAATAACTGGGTTAGATCCAGAAAACATAGTTTACGGTCGCAGACGAGAAACTTCCATTAATTTTTCTTTGTTTTTATGTGTGAATATTTATAAGAGTTAGTGATCGCAAATTTCACATCTGTTTCTTTCCGTCTGCCTGCCTGTCTTTCGGGCTATCTGTTTATATGTTTGTCTAACTGTATGTATGTCTAATTCTCCACTTCTCCTCTACCCGTTTCTCTCCTACTCACCCCTCCTCTCTCTCTCTCTCTCTCTCTCTCTCTCTCTCTCTCTCTCTCTCACCCTATCTTGGTGGACTACGTTGGATGTATATTTGTATGTGAGAGAGAATAACAAACGAGAGAGAGAGAGAGTGAGTGAGAGAGATATGAAAAAGAGAGAGAGAGAGAGAGGCCGAAAGAGGAGGAGGAGGAGGAGGAGGGAGAAATTGAGAAAGAGAGAGATAGATACAGAGAGATAGGGAGAGAGACAGAAAGGGATACAAAGAGTGAGAGAGAGGAGAGAGAGATTGTCTATACCATGACGCCAACGAATATTACCCGTAAAACATGTGGTATAGTTATTACCAATACATGTACAATCTTCATAAACCCTCTTGATCTTTTGCGTGCACCACGACGCCATTTCCACAATTCATTTCTTATATCGATGACAAAACACACCCCCACTTTATCCCATGCCAAACTTGCGGCAAGTAACCCGCATCTGTTATCGATTTCATTCCACCCCTTCCAAGCTGCACAATTTGTTTGATTGTTTGCAGAGAAGAGCTGAAAAAGATCAATAATTTGCGATACAAAAAATCGAATTCCAATTCCTGATTCGTGGAAATAATTTTGCAATCATTCTCATCTGAAAGCTCTAGAATAATTAAGTTGCGGTAGTTCTATTTTGTATCGGTGTGGCACTTTTATATTCTTGTGGGGTTATTATTTTTATTCTGTTTGGTTTAGTGCGCTGCTTAAAAGAAAAATTACTAGAAATCCCCATTTATATATTCTTCATTCGCTCTTTCTCTCAGCCTTTCTTTGTCTGCTTCTGCGTTTGTCTGTCTGCATATCTATCTCAATCATCTCTCTCTCTCCCTCTCTCGCTGTCTCTCTCTCTTTCTCCCCTTTTCTTTACTATATGTGTCTCTCTCCGCCTATCGCTACATCTCTCTATCTTTCTCTCTCTCGCAATCTATCTCTCTTTGTCATCTATCTGCCTCTCACTACATAATTACCCCCCCCCCCCAACCCCCTTCTCCCCTTGCCCTTTTTTCGGCGTTACAATACACCAAAGCTATGGTTTTACGATTAATTTTCCTTCACCCCTATGTATCTCATTCAAAAATAATATCCCTTTATCAACAGCGTGTTTGTTTTGTCTTTGTGTTTGAGTATGATTATCTCTATCGCTCCCTTCAAATAGATCGATACTCCACTCCCAGGGTCATCATTTTAGGCCTAATATATGCCGCTACAACCTCACACCCACACCACATAACAGTTACTGCACTCTTGTTTTTGTTCTCTCTCCTCTTCCTTTCTATCTTTGAATCATTTTGTTTTTGTTCTCTCTCTTTATTCCTGTCTATCTTTATACTTTATATAATTATAGTATCTCGTCGATTGTCAGTCCCTGTCCTTCTGTCTGTGTATCAGTTCTCTCTCTCTCTCTTTCTCTCTCTCCCTCTCTCTCTCCCTTTCTCTCTATCTCTCTCTCTGTCTTTCCTTGTCTACTCTCACCCTTTATTTCGCTATCCCAGTCTATGTCTCTATCTCTTTCTCGTAACATTGTTTCAATATCTAAGTAATTATTGTATAGAACCTAAAGAAAGTCTCCCATCCTAGAAGTAAGGCTAGAAGTACTCAAATGCTGCCAGCCACTAAGGACATAGATTTTATATAGACAGTGAAGACTTAAAAGCACTTAAGTGGTGCTGGGCACTCAGACATTATTATTCTAACAAGGCACCACTAAATTAGAACTAGATCTAGATCTAGGGTCATTTTCAAAAGCACAAACTCGCAGTAAGCTTACAATTTAGTCGTCTTTATAAAAGTGGCGATTGAGAAGTCTTTATACGAGTTGAAAGCTACCCTGACCTTGGGTATAATGCACAAACATGACGTAGCTTACGTCTCAATGTAAACCTTTTTACTCTTACAAATTAATAATTTTAACCTTGGTACTTACTACATGTTAAATTTTATCGCGACAATAATCACTTTAGATTAAATAGGCTAAGTTTCGCACAATAATATTATCGTATTCTTTGTAAACCTCAGTTGTAACTAGTATGTTAGTCCTATAGATCTCATTAATTTTTCTAAATAAAAAAAAAAAACATACATTTGAAATGATCTAGATCTAGATCTAGATATAGAGCTGGGCCTTAATAGACCTACAGCTGAGGTAAATCATATCCGTAAAAATCGTTTTGAATAACGGGGCACTAGATCGAGAATCTAGTAGCGCCTCGAACCTTCGCTTTCTTGCTCATCAATCCGGATCTCTAACCAGTAACCAACAGAATTACCTGCCGACTCTAAATTAATAAGATATACCGAGGGAGTGAAGGAGAGAAAAAGACAAAGAGAGTGACATATATATTATGTATAATAATGCACCTATATCTAGATATACTAAGATGTTTCCAAGTCAACCAGAATAATAAGGTTTTCCGACCTGATAGTTAGGATACGAAAAGCGACTGAGTTAGAATGTCTAATTATTATAAACTATTCTTACCTTTCTAACACGTCTTGAATATATGACGATCTAGATTCCTAGAGTCCTGGATATATGTGGCACCTGATTCCAGCGAATAGCCAGTAAGCGAGTCGAGTCGAGTCTAGATCTAGATTAGTTAGCCTATAAATCTACCTATTCTCACCTTGCTAACACATCTCAAGATAAGAAGATTTCTAGAATCTACATCATCTGGCACCTGATTCCAGCGAAAAGAAAGTAAGTCAATTGAAGCCGAGTCGATACTAGATCTGATAATAGTTAGCCTATAAAAATTACCTGCTTATTCTCACCTTGCTAACAGTAACGCATCTCAAGTGAAGAAGATTCCTAAATTCCAAAATTGTTTTCAGTCTACATCTTGTGGCACCTGATTCTAACTCCCGAAAATCGCGTGTAGGTGTAATCCAGAAAATACGTAGATCTTGGTCCTATGTACTCCGTAGAGCCTTGACTGTAGCACGCGCGCTCTCGTATCCTCAACACAACAGAGTGAGAGAGTGTGCGAGAGTGAGAGCGTGGGGGAGGAGAGAGAGAGAGGGGGTGGGGAATGATTGATCTCACTCGCTGGTTGTGAAGACAGACAGGTTCTTGGTGTGGGGGATAATGTTCAGAAACACAGACACAGGGAGCTGCAGGCGTTGGCATCAGTAGGCTGGCACTGTGTGTGTTTCCAAACCTGGGGGTGAGAGAGAATGAGAGAGAGAGAGAGAGAGGGAGAGAGAGAGGGAGAGAGAGAGGGGAGAGAGAGAGGGAGAGAGAGATGACAGAGAGAATAATTATTAGACAGGCATGTTCAATGAGAGAAATGGAAAAAGAGAGAGAGAGAGAGAGAGAGAGAGAGAGAGAGAGAAAGAGAGAGAGAGAGAGCGAGAGAAATGGGGGAGACAGAAGTAGATAGAGAGAGAACGGAAGAGAGAGGGTGTAGAGACAGAGAGAGGAAAGGACAGAGAGAATAATTATCAGACAAACATGTTTAGAAAGAGGGAGATGGAATGAAAGAGAAATAGACTGAGACAGAGACAGAGAGAGCTAGAGAGAGACAGAGACGGAGAGTTCAACGGAATCTAGGGATACAAAAGGAGACAGAGAGTTTTAAAAGAGAGAAATTAAATGCAGAGGGAGATTGAGGGAGCACATGAAGAAAAGAGACAGAGAGAAGAGAAACGGAAACAGATATTCATTAAGGGAGAGAGGGAGAAAGGGAAAAAGATATTTAAGTATGGAGAGGGAATTTGGGGAAAGGGACTTCGACACCGAGACGTGAAGGCGGGCGGGGTGGGGGGTCCAACTCGTTTGCGTTTTCTGGAGTTTGACTCAACTTCTGATTTTCCAATCTCTCTCTCTCTCTCTCTCTCTCTCCAACACAATATAGTCTATATTGTGGACGGGCCCCAACACTGGCGTCTGACAACTTTATGTGCTACCACACTCACAGAGACAGTGCGTGGTGTACCATGACTCCTGTCTCAGCCAGTCAGACTATACTGACACGGACCCAACCAGTAGTTTAATGGATTCGGATAAATAAATTATTTGCTCAGATCGGTATTCCAGAGCAACAGATTTATGTTAGCAGCATGACAAAAATAATGTTTACCCTGGCTATGAATGCAATCTTAACTTAACCTTATCACATGCATTTGTAAAGAAAAAAAAATTAACCTTTTGGTAATTATTTTCCTGTGCATTTTTTTGTTTTGCTTTCTTTCATGTGGATTGACCCAGAAATTATACAGAGCATAGACACTTCACAATAATAATGATTTTTTTTCCACGATAGGAAAGTACATTAATATTTTGATTAAGTTTTTGCGTGTCTAGATATGCTACATGTGATAAAAAAAAACGTTTTAGATTGGCGAATTGTCAACAGCAGGAAATAGGAAAACTGAAGAAAGATAACATTTCTAAGAAAACAAAATAATCACTAACTATTCATCAAGCACACACTATCACTATCTTTTTTATTATTTATATATAATGTGATCAGAAGATACGTTTTAATCGACGAAATAGCAACAGAAGGGGAAAAAAAGGAAAAACAGCAGACATAATTATGTCATGGGCCACAGGAAAATACGACACAAGTCGCTAGATCTACAATAGAGATATAGGGCAAAAATAATGGTTTGGCCGTAATCTGTGTACTTTGAGATTTTAGTCTCAGGCGTAGCTTTAACCTTTTATCTTTTACTTCCCAAAAGCTTAAAACTATATTTTTTGTCTAAATAAAAACACTGCTAGAAAATTAACCAAAACAGTTCTTTGAAATAGACAAGGAAGTGCCAGATAAGCTTATCAGACCACATAGCACTTATTGCAATAAATGCTTTTAGTGCTATGCCATGTTAATGTCAAGAGCTAACAACAATTTTAATCAATACGTAGTGGACAGATACTGTCCTCTCCACCATTACCTCCCCTCTCACTGTGTGCCACCCCTCCCACCCACATAATCGTGAACCACGTAGCCGTTACCGTGCTGCAC
>RQTK01000087.1:748732-765029 GCA_003991915.1 Elysia chlorotica
TCTATCTATCTATCTATCTATCTATCTATCTATCTATCTATCTATCTCTCTCTCTCTCTCTCTCTCTCTGAGGACCAATAAATAAGGATTACCCCGGACACAGCCTATCGCACAACAATTTCTTGTCTCCTATCATGAAGGCCTACTTATCGTCAGGCCAAACACAATGATGGAAAGATTTTTCACATGAATGCCGCTGGTGATTGGATAGCTCAGTCAGTTGAGCTCTTGAATTGAAGATCAGAAGGTCCATCAGCAAAGGTTCAAACACCAGCTGGAGTCCCAGTGTGCATATTGCATTCTACGAAAAGGATAACTAATCAGCGATTATGATACTGCTCTGAGAGGCATTTGTTAATGATGGTGATGTTGTTGTTGTTGTTGTTGTGGTGGTGATTGCGGCGCAAGTGGTAGTGGTTGTGGTGGTATTATTATTGGTGTTGTTATTAACTGTGTTGTTATTCTTGTTGTTGCTGGTGGCTCTCTTATTGTTGTTGTTGTTGTTGTTGTTGTTGGTGGTGGTGTTGTTGTTATTATTGTTCTTATTGCTGTTAACTGTGTTGGTGGTGGTGGTGGTGGTGGTGGTGGTGGAGGTAGTGTTGGCTGCAGCGGTGTTATTATTGTTGTAGTTGATGTTGACTCTATTGAGAATAACAACCAAAGTCTAACAGGACGTCACGCAGGATAGTTTTGATTTTGTTAGTTCAGTGTGATAGACTGAGAGACAGCAGTCCTGTTATCTGCCCTGCGGCTATGGAGTTTAGGTCCACGGTTAAAAACTCACGATCAGACACAGTTGTTGTTGTTGTTGTTGTTGTTGTTGTTGTTGTTGTTGTTGTTGTTGTTGTTGTTGTTTGGTCCTATTTTGTCCCCTACTGCTTGGGTCTGTGTCAGTATAAACTATAGATACCGGCTGAGACAGTTGTCCTGGTATTCCCGCTCTCCCTATATGTAGGGGCACGTAAATTGTCATACGTTAGGCTTGGGACCAGTCATCGATATGGTCTACTTTCTGGCGAGTGGACATTAAATAAAAAAATTTTTTTTTAAACTGAGCCAATAAATCATTTCTTATTTTTACTTTTAATGAAAAGATTTCACCACCTCAGTTGTAAAATGCCTGATCTCAGTTACGCAATAGCCTAAATCTTTAGTACGGTAGTTTAGAAATGGAGTTAAAACATTATAGCTTCAACTGAAGTCACTGTTCGTTTCTTTACTTGGATGACTAGGCCTGTACCCAAAACTAGCTACGTAAACCTGTCAGTCGCTTGTCTCAGTATCTATCCTAGTGCCGTACGTACAAGGTTTTCGTAAGCTTACGACTCGTCTTAAGATATGACTAGAATAAATAAAAAGGTTTACAACACGATGACTAGACTTGTACCTGAGAGATTCCAGTTAATTTTATGTACGCTAAGACTTGTACACAAAGCGGCTTACGTAAGCCTGACAAACGCTGACCTCTTCCTATCCTGAGGTCGCAAGTACAAAGTAGGCGTAAGCTTGCAACTCGTCTCAATCCATTGACTGCCAGCTTATAACTTGTACAGCTTTTGATTTGCTTACATGGCCGACTAGATTTGAACTCAAAACTGCTTCCGTAAACCTGTCGGGCAATGGTCTCCTGGGGTTCTAAGTACAAAGTCTTAACCCATTGACAGTACACTGCCAGCTTATAACTTGTCTGGGTTTTGGTTTGTTTGCTAGGATGACTAGATTTGTACCCAATGCTACCTACGTAAACCTGTCAGTCGATGGCCTCTATCCTCGTGCTGTTGTAAGTACAAAGTCTTAACCCATTGGCCGCCAGCTTATAACTTGTACAGCTTTTGATTTGCTTACTGGGATGACTAGATTTGAACCCAATGCTGCCTCCCTAAACCTGTCAGGCGATTGCTCTATCCTCGTGGTGTTGTAAGTACAACGTCTTAACCCATTGACTGCCAGCTTATAACTTGTATGACTTTTGGTTTGTTTGCTGGGGTGACTAGATTTGTATCCAAAGCGTACTATGTAAACCTGACAGGCGATGGACTCTATCCTCCTGGGGTTGTAAGTACAAAGTCTTAATCCATTAAATGCCATCTTTTAACTAAGTTACCTACGTAAACCTGACAGGCTATGGCCTCTATCCTTTTCGGGTTAAGCACAACATTGTAGCAAACTTACGAGCGTGTTAAGAAATCACAATAAGAAGGCTTACAATAGGACGACTAGATTTGTACACAAGGCGGCTTACGTAAACTTCTACTATCTTTCTGATATCGAAAGTACAAAGTTGTGGTAATCTTCCGACTTGTCTTAACTCATTGATTGCCATATTATTATAACTTGTTTTGGCTTACATTGTTTTCTACAAACTTGCCTGTCGCAATCATTATGGGGTTAACTTGTAAGAATGTTAAAATGTACGAAGAGTTCTAAGCTACTGGGACGTTGTACTTACTAACGCTAATGTGTATAGTAAAAACAGCCAATATTTTGCGGGACGAGGAGATGGCAATAAAACACACAGCTAGTCATGTAGGAAGTTCAGGCGACATCATCTCCAGTCTTCTGAGTGCCGGAGGGCGCATTACCGCAAGTGGTAAAGTGTTGGTCTCCCAATCGAGAGGTCACAATAAAACAGACAGCTGGTCATGTTGGAAGTTCAAGTCAGACAGGTGACATCATCTCCAGTCTTCTGGGTGGTGGAGGGCGCACAGTGGTCAAGTGTTGGTCTCCCAATTGGGAGGTCCCTAGTTTAAAACCCACGATCAAACAAAAGTCATCGGCCATACCCTGAGAGGTCACCCCAGTTATGTACGCTTTGGTCATACCACTTGTTGGACCCTGACCCCACACTGCCTCTGCGAGACAGCATGTAAAAGAATCAGACTTTAGTCTTGGGGCCCGTCCACAATTTAGCCCATAAAGTACTGACTTTGAACGCTATGCAAGCAACAAACAGACGAACTATTTTCCTAGTGTGTATAATAAAGAACCGCCAATAGTGTGAGACACCAGGCTGTCAATAAACCACAAAGCTGGTTATGTCGCAAGGTCAGGTGAAACAGGACACACGTCATCATCCTTGGTGTTCTGGGTGGTGGAGGGCGCACAGTGGTCAAGTGTTGGTCTCCCAATTGGGAGGTTCCAGGTTCGAAACCCACGATCAGACAAAAGTTCATTTATAGGACCATTTGTCGGACCCTGCCACACACTGCCTCTGTATGGCAGCACGTAAAAGTATCCGACTTAAGTCTTGGGGCTCGTTCACAGTATAGCCTACATAATGCTGACGTTCATCGCTAAATAACAAACATACGAACTATTTTCCTAGTGTATATAAGAACCACCAATATTGTGAGACATCAGGCTGTCAATAAACCACAAAGCTGGTAATGTCCCAAGGTCAGGCCAAACATGTCACATTGACTTAATTCAGTTGTTTGGGTCATACGTGATGGACAGCGCAGGTGGTAGAGCATTGGCCCTCCGATTGGGAGATCCCTTGTTCACAACCCTCGATTGGACATAAGTTCATTTATCGGACCATTTGTCGGACCTCAGTGCCACACACTGCCTCTGCGATGCAGCACGTAAAAGTGTGAGACGTTAGTCTTGGGGCCCGTCCACGATGTAGCCCACATGGTGCTGACGTTGTTCGCTAATCGCCAAACAGACAAACTATTTTCCTAGTGTGTATAATAAAGAACCGCCAATATTGTGAGACACCAGGCTGTCAATAAACCACAAAGCTGGTAATGTCGCAAGGTCAAGTCAAACAGGTCACATCGACTTAACTCAGTTGTTTGGGTCATAAGGGATGGACAGCGCAGGTGGTAGAGCATTGGCCCCTCAATTGGGATATCCGTTGTTCGCAACCCTCGATCGGACAAAAATTAACCCTCGATTGGACATAAGTTCATTTATCGGACCATTTGTCGGACCTCAGTGCCACACACTGCCTCTGCGATGCAGCACGTAAAAGTGTGAGACGTTAGTCTTGGGGCCCGTCCACGATGTAGCCCACATGGTGCTGACGTTGTTCGCTAATCGCCAAACAGACAAACTATTCTCCTTTTGTGTATTTAAGATAAGATAAGATAAGACTTTATAATTCCTCCTGGGGAATTTGAGATTGACATGCCCATTCACAATAAAAAAAAAAGATAATACTTATCAAACAAAAAATAAAACTATATGTAAAATAACAAAAAGAAAAAGATATTGAAAATGTATCGCCGCAAACCACAATTGTGTGTGAGTGTGTGGGTGTTTTATGGGGATTTGAAAATAAAACACAAAGCTGGTTATGTTGCAAGCTCATGTCCAAGAGGGCATACCAGCTTTAAGCCTAGTCTTCTGGGTGATTTGGACATTACAGCGCGTTTCTTGGTGCGCATCGAAGAATCATTAATATTTTTATTTCCCTTTTTTCGCACTACAGGATCTTTATTACTCACAAAATGATTTTTAATTTTTCATTTTTGGTGCGCACCACAGAATCATAAAGGATTATCTCTCACTGAATGACAGACGACTGTGGGCGCATAAGCTATCGTTGTTTTGTTGTTGTTGTTGTTGTTGTTGTTGTTGTTGTTGTTGTTGTTGTTGTTGTTGTTGTTGTTGAGTTGGTTTAATGTCCAGCATCAGCACTATATAGTGTGGACTGACGTCTGACACTTTAATGTGCTGCACGAGACAGGGCGGGGATCCCATGACACCTGTCTCAGCCAGTGATATTAAACTAACACCGACCCAACCAGTAGGGAGCGAAATCGCCAGGGCTCGAATCCGGACCTTTTGCGTCGGAAGCCGATGTTCTACCCCAGGGCCACCGCGCCCCCCGCACGAGGCAGTCTATAAAACACAGTTATGTCACAAGCAAAGTCATACAGGGTATCATTATCAGATTCAGTCTTTGGGTGGTGTGGACATTACAGCGCGTTCACACGTACAAATCGGTCGGACGACCGACCTCGCCCGAAGGACGATCCATGTCCTTCGCTTAACTAATTTTTGTTTTGTTTTGTTTGGGGTTTTTTTGTTTGTTGTTTTTTTTTCTCTTTTTTTTTCCGCATAACAAAATCATTTTTTTGTCATTGAACAACGTCCTTGATTGTTTACCTAATGCGCATCAATGAATTATATTTTTCTTAGAACTACTCTTTTTCCGGTGCGCGTCACTGAATCATAAAATCTTATCTATCATAGAATGAGTTTTAATATCTTTTTCAAGTACATTACATAATTGTATAACATAATAATATTTTTCATAATATCACTCGTAACTATTCAAAAGAATCCCCAATAAAAGACGAACGCAAGAAGCGCCCTATAGCCACGCAACGCTAAACACTTTAAACATCGAAGTAATTAAAAAATATGTTTCCATGAGAGATCTAGAAATAGAAATAAATAGAATAGGAGTTGCACGCAACATACAGGTTTTAAAGTTTTATAAGGTTTGTTAGTTCATGGCATAATTACAGGCTTATAGAGGAAAATACCAGCTTTAATTGAAAATGAAAGAGAGAGAGAGAGAGAGAGAGAGAGAGAGAGAGAGAGAGAGAGAGAGGTGCAAGAGAGAACGGTGATAGAACCAATACAAAAATTATTTAATGTTGATATTTTAATTGTTGTGACAACACGAACCTTATACATTAGTCATTATTGGTGACAAAGGAAATCCCCAATAAAAGACGAACGCAAGAAGCGCTTTATTGTTACGTAACGCTAAACTCATTTAACAACTAGATCTAGGTAATTAAAAAAACCTTCCATGAGAGATCTAGAAATAGAAATAGAGAGACTAGGAGTTTGCACGCAACATACAGATCTTATAATTTTATGAGGTTTGTAGGTCGTGGTATAATTACAGACTTATAGAAGAATATACCAGCTTTTAATTTATTTCATAATTTGAAATGGAGGGCGAAAAACAAGGATGTCAGAGAGAGAGAGAGAGAGAGAGAGAGAGAGAGAGAGAGAGAGAAGGAGAGAGAAAAGGGAAGGGTGGGGAGACTGAAAAAGTTGAGGTAAAAGGATGCAGAGAGACAGAGACAGGTAAGAGGGGGAGAGTGACAGAGAGAGAGAACGAAATAACGAGAGAGGAAGAAAGGAGGGAGAGGAAGATGGAGAAAGGCAAGCGCGATACAGACATACCGTCAAAAAAACATAGAAATTGACGGAGATAGACAAGAGAGAGAGAGAGAGAGAGAGAGAGAGAGAGAGAGACGGAAAGAGAGAGAAAGTAAAAGAGAGAGAGAGAAAGAAAGAAAGAAAAGAAGAGAGAGAGGTGACGAGAAGGGAGGGAGATAGAGGACGAAAAGGGAGAGAAAGAGCTAAGTCGGGGAATGTAATGAGGATAATTGGTTGAAAGCTGGTTCAAGCAGAGGGAATGCGATTTTACGAAGGGTTTTGCTGCTAATTTGGATGTAAGTTCTACTAAGTTGGATGTAAGTTCTTGCTAACAACTAGAACAGCAGTATGCAGTGTGTGCTTCATCTTTTCTCATCTTCACCTGCATCTCCATAGGCAGATGCTCCTGCCAAGTGACAACCCAACCAATCATTAAGGTGTTCAGATTTAGAAACGCACACACACACAGGTAAGAGGGGGAGAGAGACATACAGAGGGAGAGAGACAGAGAGAGAGAGAACGTAATAAAGAGAGAGGAAGAAAGGAGGGAAAGGAAGATGGAGAAAGGCAAGCGCGATACAGACATACCGTCAAAAAAACATAGAAATTGACGGAGATAGACAAGAGAGAGAGATTGAGAGAGAGAGAGAGAGAGAGAGAGAGAGAGAGAGAGAGAGGAGGGAGGAAGATAGAGGATGAAAAGACGGAAAAAGAGCTAAGTCGAGGAATGTAAGTAAGATAATTGATTTAAAGCTGGTTCATGCACAGGCAATGCGATTTTACGAAGAGTTTTGCTGCTAAGTTGGATGTACATGTAAGTTCTTGCCAACAACCAGAAGAGCAGTGCGCAGTGTGTGCTTCATCTTTTCTCATCTTCACCTGCATCTCCATAAGCAGAGCTGCCAAGTGTCAACCAAACCAATCATTAAGGTGTTCAGTTTAAAACACACACACACACACACACACACACACACAAGTCTGATGAACAGCGCACAAAAGTTCTGATTTCTAACCGAAGGCGCACAAAATAGAAAGTGATTTTGGTCTCGAACTCATAATTTTAATTTTAGCCTCAAGCGCACAAGTATAATTTAGCCTCAAGCGCACAAAATAATTTTAGGCTAAAGACAAGAAATACTTTAGCCAATAGACTCAAGCTCCAGAATATGGTTTTGGCCACATTTGTACAAAAAATAACATGATTTTGGCGTCAGTCGCAGAAAAATACAATTTGGCATCAAACCCACATTAATGGTCTTGGCCCACAGAAGTCTAGATTTCTGTGTCTTGGCCTCAAGTTGGCACCTTGGCAAGTCTACAAACCAAGAAAAACGATGAAGCAAAAAAAAAAACAAAAAAAAAAACAAAATACATTCATACACACCCACTCCCACCAGAAAACTTCGGGAAAGTCCTGACTTTGGGCGGGCAATTCTCGCACGCCATGTATTACACGTCGCGGATCAAAACAGCAAACTGTGGGGCGATGTTTTCGGTGCATGGGTTTCAGCTAGGATTACGGAACGGACGACCATTCAAGCGGACATAGAGATCTAGATCCAGCGTTTTTTTTTCATGGCGGACAGGGAATAAAGAAAACGAAACAGAGAAGGAAAAAATACTTGTAACATTGGTTGTACGCCAAGTGGGCTGTACAAGCATTTAGTTATGGTGGTGGTATATAGGTACATGTATGTACAAAGAGAAGTACATTGAAACCTGACGTCCCATGACTTTATTTAAATGCCACGGTCAGGTGTCGGCTGAGTTGAGTGGAGTTGGTTTTAACGTCCAATTGTCAGACGTCCGCCCTGGGGTCCGTCCACAATATGGCCTATATAGTGCTGATGTTGGACGTTAAAACCAACTCCACTCAACTCTCTGTCTGTCTGTCTGTCTGTCTGTCTCTGTCTGTCTGTCTCTCTCTCTCTGTCTCTCTCTCTCTCTCTCTCTCTCTCTCTCTCTCTCTCTCTCTCTCTCTCCCCCTCTCTCTCTTTAGACCACTGTAACTTTGTAACCGGCTGTGACAGAAGTCATGGTATCCGCACACTGTCTATACATATATGTGGCAACACGCACATTTTGTCATACATCGTACCTTGAGACCCGCCCGCATTATTGCCTTGTCTATCTACTGACACATTGAACGTTCCAACAAACCAAACCAACTAATAAAATATGAAGGAATTTAAGGGATTTTAAACCAATCGGTCAGTATCACCTAACATGACCTTTTTAAGAAAACCTTGGATATTGTAATCACTCCATACAAAGCGATCACTGTTAAACTCAATGCAATGCGAGTAAAGATCGATGTCTTCTGATACTTTGAACACCCCTCTCCACAGATGGTCGTAAAGACAAGCGCTTAACAATAGAACACTATGGAAGATCACACAAGGGATGTCCTTATTGGTCGCATCTGTTGCGGATTAACCTGATCAGATTGAGAGAGAGAGAGAGAGAGAGAGAGAGAGAGAGAGAGAGAGAGAGAGAGAGAGAGAGAGAGAGAAGAGAGAGAGAGAGAGAGAGAGAAAAGAGAGAGAGAGAGAGAGAGAGAGAGAGAGAGAGAGAGAGAGAGAGAGAGAGAGAGTTGGGGGTGATCTAAAGAAAGACGAGCAAAGAAAATAATAGAGAGATATTATAGAGCCCGCAGATATTGGATTTGGTCATACGGTTTGGTTAAGGATCAAGCGATCCGTTCGTAGAGAAAAGTTTGTTTTGGTTTTTGTGGTTTATTAACTTTCGTTGTCAGATACCAGGCCATATCACGGAAGATTTTCAATACCAACTTTCCACAAAAATATTTTATTTGATGTGCCTTTATACAGAGATGGGGTTGATATACCGTCTATTTCAACCGTTCACTTTATCTTTTGTTGTTTTCTGTCAACAATTATTAATTTTTATTTACACTGACACTAGCCAACACGTGGAAACCGAAATCAGACAAATTTTAATTTGATCAATCGTGGGTTTCGAACCGCAGACCTTCAGATTGGGACACCAACACTTTACTTGCCACAGTTGCCAGCTGCTATCCCCATAGTGATAACACTGACAGATAACTCTCGAAACTATGGAAGACTATTGGCCAAAGAGACTCTCATTGTTAAATAGGCTGGGACTCGGGATATATGTTGTGAGTGCAATGCTAAGATCCCGAGATAAAAAGGGTGGAGGGTAGATTGTTGGAATTTCAGCCAGGGGAGATATTTTTAAAGTACGAGTAGCTAACCCCCTCACTGTGATAGATCTTGTCCAGTATAAATAAATTATGAGTAGATCTGAAATTTTTGTAGGTATTATTCCACAGTGACAGAGGTAGGCTTTTAATGAAAATGGCCAAACAATGATTGCACTTTGTGGGATTACCACTGTGGATAAATACCTACAAAAAATTCCTGATCTACTTATTATTATTAATCCAATGATCTACCTCTCCTAAAATCTAAATTTTTTTTTAAAAATATGTATTTCACGTCATTTCGTCAGCAAATAGGGCGAAGAAATATACATTTTTTGTCAGGAGGCTAGTTGGTTAACTAAGTTGGTTTAACGTCCAACATCAGTACTAAATAGGCTATATTGTGGACGAGCCCCGAGACTAACGTCTGACACTTTTTTGCGCTGCCACACAAAAAACAGGGCGGGGATACCATGACTCCTGTCTCAACTGGTCACATTAAACTGACACCGACCCAACCAGAGGGAGCGAAATCGCCAGGACTCGAACCACGGACCTTTAGCGTCGGAAGCCGATGTTCTACGCTAGGGCCACTGCGCTCCCTAATCAGGAAAAACCCGGTTCGAATCCATGATTGGGCACGATTTGTCTGAACTGATTCCCTACTGTTTGGATCGGTGTCAGTATAATGTGAACGACTGAGATAGAAGTCCTGGTATCCCCGCACTGTCTCTGTTCGGCAGCCCGTAAAACTGTTAGACGTAGGTGTTGCGACCCATCCACAATATAACCTGGGCATATACAGTTATGATGTTGGACGCTGAACAACAAACCTGAATACAAACGCATGTAAAATCTTCAGACGTGAATATTAGGATACGTCCAGGATATAACCTTGCCATTGACCCTAGACGTTAAGAAAATAACCAACCATCCGACCAACCAACCAACCAACCAACATTCGACCAACCATCCGATCAACAAAAACCAACCAACCAATGTACTTACCATCTCTCCCAAGACGTACTGTCTTTCTCTGCTGCCTTGTATAGGCTATATAATACTCCAAACTTAGATCTAGATCCAGATCTAATTAAATACCATGAATCTCTGCAGACTCTAATTAGTGGTCAGCCAGCCGTGACTAATTCAGCCAGAGGTCTGCTGCTAAATCGGGACACTTGTAGAAGTTTGGTCGGTTGCACACACTTTGTAACAACAATTTGACACCTGGAATCTGTGTCGTATATCCACGAATGTGTAGAAATCTAGATCTCGTAACACCACACTACATGCCAGGTACACAATTTTCTAAAGGGCTATATACCCTGATTAGGTGAAATATTATACCTTGTTAAATTTACTTAGATAATGTAATTACCACGGCTAGCTTAACTAGAAAATCTGGCAGTAAAAATTGATGACAATGTAATTATTATGCTTTAAGCTTATAGTAACCCAAGCTAGAATTTTAGAACCTCGAAGACATGCCTACATCCGAATTAATACAAAAGCTATATATATCTAAATCCGGTTATAGCAGTGTTTAGAGGTTTCAAAATTGTCAATATTAAATAATCCTGGTTAGCCTAAATATTATGTCCTGGTAGGCCTACGCATAAACTTTAGGTACATGTATATCTATTCATAGATTATTAAAATTTCGATATTGATTATGCAAATTGCAACTGCCTAAAACAAACCCGTAATCTGGTATGATACAAGATAAAACTCTTTGCAGATTTCGGCTGATATAAATTCTTCAATGGTAACTTAATTAATTTTTAACTTTCCCCGATGTTTTAATTATCAATTTAAAAAACAACAACTACTAGATCTGTGTCTTCTAAAACCTTGATAAAGTCGTATGCATTCAAATTCAGCCTATGAATAATTTGCAATAATTTAATGAATGTTACCATTTTTTTCCCGTTTGTTTTTAAAATTTAAATGCTGCGATTGTGATTCAAAGCAATAATTATTAGTTTAAACGATATAGACGTACATTATATAAAAAAAAAAGAATTCAGGTTAGGATTCTTGATAAGGTGCGGCTGTGTTCTTTTATTCTTCTTTTTACACCTATAAAAACATAGAAAGAGACAAGAACAGAATCTTAATGTCAATCTTAAAATCTATAATTTTAAACAACACAGTCTACATGTAGCCACATCATAAAAAAATATGAACTATATCCAGATAAACTGAAACTGTCTAATCAATAAGTAATCCACATTCACGAGATACCTAGATCTAAATCAATTTACTAGGCCTATGGGTCTATCTCACTTTAATATAAATATGTGGTCGCAGCTAGATTTTACTTCCTTGGAAGCTTTTCACTTCTAGATCTAGATCTTGTTTTTCTAGTCTAGATTTCCCTCGCACTTGTAAGCTTAATAAACACGAAAAAATCTTGGGAAGAGAACTTAAGAACTTTAAAGCCTACGACACAAGGCCTACCTAAAATCGGCACACAATACGGCCACCCTTTGATGAGAATGAAATAGTACACTTCGCAAGCTTGCTTGACAAGTTAGAAGTAACACGGTAGTAGAAGTGTAGAACTGTAGAAGTGCGATGGATTGAACTAGATCGAGATCAAGATCTAGATCTAGAACTACGCCAATAAAACCTTCGTCTCGACCACTGCGCGCAATGGATCTAAATCTACACCCTGGTCTAGATAAAAATCTAGATCCAGATCTAGATAAAAATCTAGGCAAGGGCTGCTTGTCGAAAGGGTAAAGGGAGAGGGGGGGGGGGGTTAAGGTATGGAAGCCAAAGAATTACATACTAAATTGACTTCGGGACACCACGGTTGTTGTTGTGTTTTGTTTTATTTTTTATTTATTTTATAGCTAGTATTTTAGGCTAAGGGCATTGGTTTTGCGAATCTTGTATGCTATAATAGGCTTGCGTTGTGAACACGTTTCGTTCCATTTGAAACCCTCATGTCATTAATTTGTAAACCGCACAAGATAACATGTGACGCTTTTTAGGAGGCTCTGTCGTGAAAGTCGTTTAATTCGTTGTATTAAAGATTGTAATGGCGAAGATTTATTTATTATAATCTTTTAATGTTGCCTTTGTTGGTTCTAAACCCTTTAATTTTTTAAATTAAAAACTAAGTCTTTAAACACAAAAACATTTCCCCTGCATTATGACGTCGCAAGTAGGCCTACAATTTTGATTCAGGTAGATTGAAATTTTACCTTTAAAGATTGCATGCAAGACGGATTGTAAAAGCTACTGGATTTAAACAAAAGGTGTGCTTCTATTGATATTATAATGCAGATTTATTCGTATGTGTCTCTCTTTTCATCCCCCATCCTAACTGTGTGTGTGTGTGTGTGTGTCTCTCTCTCTCTCGCTCTGACCCGTTGTCCATCTCTCCTCTGTGTCTTCCTCTTTCTCTCCCTCCCTCCCCCTCTCTCTCTCTCTCTCTTTCTCTCTCTATGTATCTGTATTTCCCTCGCTCGCTCTCTATCCCCTTTCTTTCTCTCTCCCTCTCTGTCCCTCTCCCTCTCTATCTTCATCTTTATTTGTCTCTTTCTATCTGAGACAGGAGTCACGGCATCCCCACCATGTCTCGTGTGTGGCAGCACATCAAATTGTCACACGTCAGTCTTGGGGCCGGACCGCAAAATAGCTTATTTTTTTTTATTTATAGTATTGGACGTAAAACAACTTACCTACACCTACTACCTCTCTGTCTCTTACTATCTGCCTCTGCATCTCTGTATTTCTTCTTTCTGCCTCTCAGTCTCTCTAGCTATCTCTCTCTATCTATATCGTTCTCCCTGTCTCTCAGTCTCTCTAGCTATCTCTCTCTCTCTATTTTCTTCTCTCTGACTCTCAGTCTCTCTATCACTTTCTTCGCCTTCTCTTTGTCTATATGTCACATCCTCTATTTCTCTTGCCTTTCCTCTCTTTTTCTCTAAACCTCCAATTATCTAGAGCTATCTCTTGAATCTATATCCCTCCCTCATATATTATCTTCACAATTCTCCTTCTCTCTCCACCTCTCCCTTTTCTCTTTCTCTTTATCCCTCTGTCTGTCTGTCTGTCTGTCTGTCTGTCTGTCTGTCTGTCTGTCTGTCTGTCTGTCTGTCTGTCTGTCTGTCTGTCTCTCTCTCTCTCTCTCTCTCTCTCTATCTCTCCCTCGTGGTAGCCCGATAATCTGTCAGACTTTAGTCTTGGGACCCCTTCCCGACATAGCCTTGTTGCTGACGTTGGCCGTACTTAATTAAGAAACAAACTCAGTCTAATTATTATACATATATGTTTAATGGAAAAGCGCAGTCGTTTCCATTGTCAAGAGAGACTACCCAATAAATTTTTCCCGTGACTATTATGAATTAATTCCCTTGAATATAGAAATTAAAAGTTGTACAGTACAAGGATGCAAGAAAACCTCTCTCTCTCTCTCTCTCTCTCTCTCTCTCTCTCTCTCCATGAAATTTGTCTATGAGTTTTGAGTTTGGTATTGCTTGTTTCAACAACAACAACAACAACAAAAACAAAACAAAAAACCCACAAAAAAAACGCAATAATTATATAATATTATCATTAAAATTACATTTTAAATGAAAAGAAAACGAATTATGAAAACTACCCCCACCCCCTCTTCCAAAAATAAATAAATTAACAAATAAAAAAAATAAAAAACATTAACAAAGCAAAACAACAACAACAACAACAACAACAACAACAACAACAACAACAGCAACAACAAAAATAACATGATTATTTCACGAAGTTAAACAAACGATATGAAATTAAAATCAAATATATTATCATTAGAACGGGGTTCATTATTATTTAACAAAAGAAATGAAAGAGCCGTATCGATTTACAGCAGGTTTGTCTACTTTTTGGTACATAGCAGAGATGTTGTTGTTGTTGTTGTTGTTGTTGTTGTTGTTGTTATTATTATTGTTGTTGTTGTTGTTGAGTTGTGTTAACGTCCAACATCAGCTCTATATAGGCTATATTGTGGACGGGCCCCGAGACTAACGTCTGACAATTTTATGTGCTGCCACACATGAGACAGGGCGGGGATACCATGACCCCTGTCTCAGCTGGTCACATTACACTGACACCAACCCAACCAGTAGGGACCAACATCGCCGGGGTTCGAACTACGAACGGAAGCCGATGTTCTACCCCAGGACCACAACGCATCCCAGTACATAGCAGAGATGTTTAGAAATCATGAACGTCATATCATTTTATAGTACATCTTAAATTTTGCTTTTGTTTGCGCACTTTGTGTTTTTTAATTTGTCTTCCTATTACGTTTACATGAATGTACACTTTAAATAAATACAATCTTAGCACATTTTGAATACAATTATTTTGGTTTTAAGTGTATTAATAATCATTCATAGAAAGCGAACAAAATTGGTACATTGGATGTTTCCAAATTTTCAGTTTATGGTATTAGAAAGAATGAGTACCAATCGGAAGGTCCCCTGTTTGAAACCCACAATCGGGCATAATTATTTATTTATTCGGTTTCGTCCCCTGTTTCTCTATAGAGAGAGCGAGAGAAAAAGAGCACAGCTCCCTCTCTCCCTTCCTCTATCCGGGATTTAACATCTTCTAAGTTTCCCTGAGGAATTCTACACAGCCTGTTTCGTCCCCAACAACAACAACAGCAGCAGCAGCAGCAGCAATTTTACCACTCTTTGGCCATCGAAATCGATATTTTATAAAGTATTAGGTAAAAAAAAATAAAAAAAAACTTCGTGTGAACTAAAATCTGAAATAAAATTAAATCGCTGAGTAGAAAAATGGTTATGTGGACTTTCCCAAAACTAGATCTTTATTATTATCTTCTCATTAAAGTCGAACTTTTTTTTACTTAATTCAAGTAAGCCATACAATTGGAATTAACATACAATAATAATCAAGGTGATCATTTTCCCATCTAGGGAGACAATCATGGCTTGTGCGGGGAGCGTGGTGGCCCTGGGGTAGAACATCTACTTCCGACGCAAAAGGTCCGGATTCGAGCCCTGGCGATTTTGCTCCTTCCTCGTTGGGTCTGTGTCAGTTTAATGTGATCGGCTGAGACAGGAGTCATGGTATCCCCACCCTGTCTCGTGTGTGGCAGCACATAAAATAGTCAGACGTAAGTCTTGGGGGCCGTCCACAATATAGCCTTTATATTGCTGATGTTGGACCTTAAACCAACTCAACAACAACTCAACAACTCCCATCTAGGGAGACGATCATGGCTTGTGCTTTGGAGTGGTTCAGGTCACACCCCAGATCGCTATTAATAGCAATCTGTGGGTTTCCCCGGTCTTGTTGTGAATAATACAGATTTTGCGGTCATGTGCCGAAAAGGGGTGATCTAATCACGTAGATAGATAGATAGATAGATAGATAGATAGATAGATAGATAGATAGATAGATAGATAGATAGATAGATAGATAGATAGATGGATGGATGGATGGATGGATGGATGGATGGAGAGGGAGAGAGAGGGAGAGAGAGAAGAGAGAACAGAGAGAGAGACAGAGAGAGAGAAATACAGAGAGGCAGAAACAGAGGCACAGAGAGAGATAAAGAGAGAGAGAGAGAGAGAGAGAGAGAGAGAGAGAGAGAGAGAGACAGAGAGAGAGAGAGAGAGAGAGACAGAGACACAGAGAGAGAGAGAGAGAGAGAGAGAGAGAGAGAGAGAGAGAAGGAGCTTCTACCAAGAAGTTAACCTGTTCCAGCTCTCCCCGCCGTATTTCTCCATTCTAGTTTGCCAGCCAATCAGAGTGCCGGATATCTCGCTTTGGGTCTGGTCGCCGTGTAGGAAAGTATTGAGACAGGTCTGGTAAACGTTAAGCCATTGATATTGTCATTCGTTTTATCATCTTAGATCAGAGAGAGAGAGAGAGAGAGAGAGAGAGAGAGAGAGAGAGAGAGAGAGAGAGAGAGAGAGAGAGAGAGACAGAGAGAGAGAGAGAGAGAGAGAGAGA
>RQTK01000087.1:770390-791506 GCA_003991915.1 Elysia chlorotica
CTCCTCCTCCTCCTCCTCCTCCTCCTTTTCTTCTCTTCTCTTCCTCTTCGTATATTTTCAGTATGCCCAAAGGCAACCTAGGATAGACACCGACCAAAGTTTTATTTATTTATGAATTTAATTTAATTTAATTTTTTAGGGAAGCTACAACGGAGGCTATAACCAAGGAGGCTACAATGACGGTGGTTACAACCAAGGCTACGGCAACGGGCGTTACAACCAGGACAGGTACAACAGCAACAACAACAACAGGGGAGGTTATAATGGTGGAAACGGCTACCGTCAGAATGGCGGGGGCTTCAGGTAAGCTGTCTGGTTTGTTTGTCTGAATGCCTGTCTGTTTGTTTGTTTGTTTGTTTGCCTGTATGTTTGTTTGTTTGTTTGTTTGTCTGTCTGTTTGTTTGTTTGTTTGTCTGTTTGTTTGTCTGTTTGCCTGTCTGTCTTAAGAAGTCTGGTTTGTTTGTCTGTTTGCCTGTCTGTCTGTTTGTTTGTTTGTTTGTTTGCCTGATTGTTTGTTTGTTTATTTGTTTGTCTGTCTGTTTGTTTGTTTGTTTGTCTGTTTGTTTGTCTGTTTGCCCGTTTGGCTTTAGAAGTCTGGTTTGTTTGTCTGTTTGCCCGTTTGTCTTAAGAAGTCTGGTTTGTTTGTCTGTTTGCCTGTCTGTCTGTTTGTTTGTTTGTTTGTTTGCCCGTCTGTTTGTTTGTTTATTTGTTTGTCTGTCTGTTTGTTTGTTTGTTTGTTTGCCCGTTTGTCTTAAGAAGTCTGGTTTGTTTGCCTGTTTGCCCGTCTGTCTTAAGAAGTCTGGTTTGTTTGTCTGTTTGCCTGTCTGTCTGTTTGATTCTTTAATGAATGGTAAATAAGTTGGTTCGTCTCTCTCTCTCTCTCTCTCTCTCTCTCTCTCTCTCTCTCTGTGCCGTCTCTCTCGCTCTGTCTGTCAGTTTTTTGTTTGTCTGTCCGTCTCTTTCTCTCTAACTCACTCGCTCTGTCTGTCTTTCTGCCTGCCATCCTGTCTGTTTGTCTCCCTCCCTCCCCCCTCTCTCTCTCTAACTGTCAATTGACTGTCTCTCCCTCACTCTCTGTCTCTGTCCGTCTTTTTGCGTACCCGTTAGTTTTTCAGTCGTTCTGTCGATTTCCCCCTCTGTCTGTCTCTCTCTCTCTCTAGTTTGTAAATTAGTTCGTTTATGTCTTTAATGGTTTGTAAATTAGTTCGTTTATGTCTTTAATGGTTTGTAAATTAGTTCGTTTATGTCTTTAATTGTTGGTTGAATAGTTCGTTCATTTCTACACGTTCATTGCAATTTCGTTCAACGTCAGCTACCTAAGCTCTCATGTGGACGAGGCCTAAGATGAATGTCTGGGATCAATTCTCTTTCTTGTTTGTTTTACTTCCCTGTCACTGTTTAATACAACCTTCGGATCAAAATTAATTTTTAGGCTGTCCCCAAGAAGTTCATCTTAAGCAGATTCCACTGTACTGTGAAATTGTCGTGTGAGATCCCTCAGGGAAACCTAGGCGGCGTTAAACCCAGAGCTGAGCTCTCTCTCGCTCTCTGTCGTCTCTCTCTCTCTCTCTCTCTCTCTCTCTCGCTCTCTGCCGTCTCTCTCGCTCTGTCTGTCAGTTTTTTGTTTGTCTGCCCGTCTCTTTCTCTCTAACTCACTCGCTCTGTCTGTCTTTCTGCCTGCCATCCTGTCTGTTTGTCTCCCTCCCTCCCCCCTCTCTCTCTCTAACTGTCAATTGACTGTCTCTCCCTGACTCTCTGTCTCTGTCCGTCTTTTTGCGTGCCCGTTAGTTTTTCAGTCGTTCTGTCGATTTCCCCCTCTGTGTCTGTCTCTCTCCCGCTCTGCCTGTCAGCCTGTCTCTATGTCAGTGTGTCTAACGATCTTTCAATTTGTCTCTCTGTCTCTGTCTGTGTGCCTCTTCGCCTCGGTCTGTCTGTCTCTATGTTAGTGTGTCTGAATGTCTTTCACTTTGTCTCTCTGTGTCTGTCTATCTGTGTGCCTCTTCGCCTCGGTCTGTCTGTCTCTATGTTAGTGTGTCTGAATGTCTTTCACTTTGTCTCTCTGTGTCTGTCTATCTGTGTGCCTCTTCGCCTCGGTCTGTCTGTCTCTATGTTAGTGTGTCTGAATGTCTTTCACTTTGTCTCTCTGTGTCTGTCTATCTGTGTGCCTCTTCGCCTCGGTCTGTCTGTCTCTATGTTAGTGTGTCTGAATGTCTTTCACTTTGTCTCTCTGTGTCTGTCTATCTGTGTGCCTCTTCGCCTCGGTCTGTCTGTCTCTATGTTAGTGTGTCTGAATGTCTTTCACTTTGTCTCTCTGTGTCTGTCTATCTGTGTGCCTCTTCGCCTCGGTCTGTCTGTCTCTATGTTAGTGTGTCTGAATGTCTTTCACTTTGTCTCTCTGTGTCTGTCTATCTGTGTGCCTCTTCGCCTCGGTCTGTCTGTCTCTATGTTAGTGTGTCTGAATGTCTTTCACTTTGTCTCTCTGTGTCTGTCTATCTGTGTGCCTCTTCGCCTCGGTCTGTCTGTCTCTATGTTAGTGTGTCTGAATGTCTTTCACTTTGTCTCTCTGTGTCTGTCTATCTGTGTGCCTCTTCGCCTCGGTCTGTCTGTCTCTATGTTAGTGTGTCTGAATGTCTTTCACTTTGTCTCTCTGTGTCTGTCTATCTGTGTGCCTCTTCGCCTCGGTCTGTCTGTCTCTATGTTAGTGTGTCTGAATGTCTTTCACTTTGTCTCTCTGTGTCTGTCTATCTGTGTGCCTCTTCGCCTCGGTCTGTCTGTCTCTATGTTAGTGTGTCTGAATGTCTTTCACTTTGTCTCTCTGTGTCTGTCTATCTGTGTGCCTCTTCGCCTCGGTCTGTCTGTCTCTATGTTAGTGTGTCTGAATGTCTTTCACTTTGTCTCTCTGTGTCTGTCTATCTGTGTGCCTCTTCGCATTAATATTATTATTATTATTATTATTATCATTATTATTATTATTATTATTATTATTATTATCATCATCATTATTATTATTGTCGTTATTTATATATTATTTACATGCTTATTTTTCCTCCCATCTAAATTTCAGATCAAGGAAAAAAGCGGCTATGTTTCTTTCTGGAGACAAATAAAGACTTAAGAACACAGTCATGTGTACTACTATCAATGGCAGCTCCTTTGTAACTCTCCAGTTTTTCGGAGAGACTAAACATTATACACCAATGCTTGCAAAGTATCCGAACATATTTTCTTCTTTTAAAACAAATTACACAGTTTCTAGTTATCTTCAAATAGCTTTATATTTGTTGGTTTGTTTACCCTAAAATTTTAAGAAATTATGGCAACTTCTTCCATTCCGTTACCCAGAGCTTTTGTATAAACGCTCATCCTTCATTTTTTTTTTTTACATTTTTGATACAGAAAATGATACAATGCAGCAATTATAATAAAGATAACTATTATTTTTCGTCTTCTTATTCTGCTTCATCTTCTTTTTTTATTATCATTATTGTGAAATAAAAAAGGGTATATAAATTATATTATTGAGTTTTGCTCTATTTTATTTTGATATACATGTACTGTTTCATCATTTGCTTAATGTATGATATTAATTATTAATGCAAAAGCTTATTCGCCGTAATCGACGACTTCAAATACAAAAAGAGTTGATACAATACTGTGCCCAACGCTTTACTTTTAAGTTCAGCCTAAATAAAATTATGAAGGAAGGAAATGACGAGTGAGTAAGCCATAGTTGCTTTTCGAGCAGCGTCAGCGACAAGATTTTATTGTTGACGGGTCCAAAGACCAACGTCTGTCAATTTACGTGCTTTCATAAAGAAACAGAGTGAGGATAACAGAACTCCTGTCTGTCTCAGCAGGCCGCGCTGCCCTGACACTCATCCAACCAGTTTTGGACGAAATCAGACAATAAATTTTGTCCTGTCGCAAGCTTCAAACCGGGGACCTTCCGGAGACCAATGCTAATGCTCTGCCACTTACGCCAGTTCTCTGTCTCTGTCTGTCTGTCTGTCTGCTCTCTGTCTGTCTCTGTCTCTCTCTCTCTCTCTCTCTCTCTCTCTCTCTCTCTCTCTCTCTCTCATACACATACAGACAGAGAATAATGAGAACCAAAAAGCCCCATTCACCTGGCACATCTCCACAACTGAGGTTTTATTATTTCTGTCATGACATAACATAGCAAAGGGAGATAAAATTGACATAACATAATAAAGGGATATAAACTATACATAACATAGCAAAGGGATATAAACTGGACATAACATAGCACAGGGATATAGTATTGACATCACATTGCAAAAGACATCAACATTACGTAGTAAAGGGACACAATTGACACAACATAGAAAAGAGACATAACTAACATTACATAGCAAAGGGACATAATTGACATTATATAACAAAAAGACCCAATTGACATGACATAGCAAAGGGACATAATTGACATTACATAACAAAGAGACCTAAATTGACATTATATTGCAAAGGGACATAATCCTAATCGACATAACATTGCTTAGGCACATAATCATGGAATCTAATCTTGTCAACTATTCGTATTACAGCATAAAACATGAAAGCCTAATGGCAATGTTTAAAAAAAAATTAAATGAAGTTGTGCATCAACAAAATGAAATATTATTACATGTATAATATACGCTGTTTTTACTCCATGGGCTTAAAATAGTTTATTTAAATATTAAAGTAAAAATTAGAAATAAAAAGAAATAATCAATATATACAATCATGAGTGAGTTCATATTTATCACATCCCTGTACAAGAATAAAAAGCAACTTGGTAATGGTAAGGCAAAAAATGAATGAAATTTTGTTTAACAAAACAATGGATAGAGCGGTGTAGTAGTGGACAACGAGCATTGTTAGAATGGTCAGGATTTAAAAAATTGGTAGCAACAGTATCATCACTGGAATTGTTAGTGGGTAGGGGCAGTTTTAGAGAGACATAGAGAGAGAGAGAGAGAGAGAGAGAGAGAGAGAGAGAGAGAGAGAGAGAGAGAGAGAGATGGAAGAGGCAGAGAGATTCATAGAGCAGGAGAGACATACAGAGAGAAAGAGAGAAAGTAAAAGGAAGAAAGACCGACAGAGACAAAGACATAGACAGAGAGACGACGAAGACAGAGAAATAAATAGAGGCAAACATACATTTACACATTTGTTGGAATAAAAAAAATGGACGCAGCCAAATCCACAGAGATATTGCAAGCCCCTAACAGTTTTTGGTGATGGTCCAGGTGGTACAAATAGCAATAGAAATTACTTATTAACAGAAAACAAGACACCACCAAAGACGCATATATCATAAGAAATAATCTTTTAAACTCCTAGTCCTACCTTAAAATGATTTATGAGATGTATATTTTCAATATATCTGCCAATAGCTGCCATAGCTTTTCGTTAACCAACAGTTACAGGTAGCTAGTATCCTTTTAAAAACTCCTACCTTAAAATGATCTACGAGATGTCTGTTTTCAATGTATCTGCCAATAGCTGCCTCAGCCCTTCGTTAACTAACAGTGACAAGTAACTAGCTGCCTACATGTTCTGCATCTCAGGGAGAAAATTTAAGCTTTGAGGTATATAGAAACACCGCCAACCCTGTCCTGGGCCGAGCAATAACTAACAAGGGAAACGCATATAAGAGGGTAGATATTATTATATTATAAGAAATAAATAAATGAGAGAAAAGATCTAGAGAAGGAGAGCGACTCTAGGAGATGATACATGTATTGCCTTACTCTCTCTCTCTCTCACTCTCTCTGTCTCTCTCTCCCCTCTCTCTGTTCCCCTGATGGATCCTACACAATGAAAATATCTTCCTGTAACTCAATGTGATCAAATTTATAACAGCAGTTGTTCAACAAAGATACCAGATTGACAAAAAGAAGACAAGGTTAAGTGTAGTATAACATTATTGGATATTAAATGGTAAAACAAAAGTGCAAGCATTGTTTGAGCAATGGAATTAATGACGATATAAAATGTTAATAATAATGATAATAATAATAATAATAATAATAATAATAATAATAATAATAATAATAATAATAAATAATAATGATAATCATAATAATAATAATAATGATAATAATAATAATAACCACAGCAACAATCACAGAAAGATAAAGGCGAAACAGGCAAGGCAACTTAATACATGTACTGAGGTAAAGGGTGTATGATTGGAATCATCCGCACAACTCCTGTTCCGAAAATCCACATTATTTTGTCATGGCCATAACCTGAGATTAAACTAGGCTCTATCACAATATAGGTATATGAATATTCATAAAGAAGGCAGATAGAATTGTGTTATTCTGAGGTATCAATTTTCAAATAAATTACAGTCAGAACTGATCTCATGCAGTTATCATGCGCTGTAAGGACAAAACAAAAACTAAAAACGATTCAAAGTATCTGTTCCTGAATTTTACATCTGTTGCCTTTGCTTCTCTTGATTTTTCAATAATTCCTAGCCATAAGAGACGGAGAGGGAGAGGAGAGAAGAGAGAGAAAGAGAGAGAGAGACAGAGAGAGAGAGAGAGAGAGAGAGAGAGAGACAGAGAGAGAGAGAGAGAGAAATATTGAGAGAGTGACGAAGACAGACAAAAAAGTAATGAAAACGACAATGATATGAATCAATATATACAAGCCTTTAAAAAATCAATGCCCACAGAGTGAAAAAAAAATATAATGATAATAAAGAAATACTAACATTTGGCCGTCAATTATCAGTCAGACGTGATAATTGAATAAATAAATAGCAGCGGTATCTTAGTTTAAAACATCAAAACCAACACTGTCCTTTCTTGTTGCAGCTTGTAGAGAATTTGACATACACTACTAGTGACGCTGGCAGAAAATTCAACATCTCCAACAGTTGTATTTGATCAATATTAAATATAACAAAAGGTTTAGACTGGTTTGAGGGGTTACCCATAAAAAATAAGGCAATCCTTTCTGAATACAACATACATAAATGTTAAAATGATAAAAAAAATAAAATATGGACAGTTTCATGTGCATATATACGTACATTCTTAGAAAAAAAAAATCAATAATATTCAATAAGATCAGAGCAGTTAAATTCAAAATATGGAATTCAGCATGTAGCTCATCTTCTTGGTGTGAAATGCTCTTTAAATTAAATATGAAGTATTTTATAACTTTCTTTTTAAATGAATCAAACAATTGTTTATTTTTAAAGAAAAAAAAAAGTTACATATTAGGCCAGCTCATTGGAGATAAAACAACCAGAAATGAGTTGGTTGTTCAAATTCCAATGTCAGCTCTATAAGGCTTTATTGTGGATGGGCCCAAGACTGATGTTTGACATTTTATGTTCTGCCACACATAAGAGAGGGTGAAGAGACCTCAACTCCTGTCTCAGCCAGTTCTATAAAACTGCCAGATCAGAAAAAGCAATCCACTTGTAAGTCGATGAAAAATCCCCCATGAATGGACAAAACAAATTAAAGAAATTTATCACAGAGCAGATGGGCCAGAAAAAACAAACTAACCAAATGTTGCCCTTTGTATATGATCTGAAAGTTAAAAGTGTTTTCAAGTGATCCCCTCTCCCTATCTTCCCTTCTGCGCCACCCCACCCCCTCTGTCTCTTGCTTTACCTCTCCTATCACTTTCTTTCTTTTTCTCTACCTTATTCTTTCTTTTTCTCTTATTTTCTTTCTTTTTCTCTACCTTATTCTCTTTCTTTTTCTCTACCTCATTCTCTGCATTCATTCATACTCATGTGACAGCACCAACTTCTTTGCATACAGTTAATAATTATTTAGTTATTCCAAAATGTCATTGTTCTTTATTGTTAATAACAGTTTAACAGTCAATGTTATTTCAATAATTGACTTCTAAAAATCAGGAGACCATTATTTCTGGACAAGATTAAAACATTTGCAATTAGATAACAAGGCATGCAATGGTGTAAAGTCAAACTTTGAATAAAAACAAAACAAAATATCATTTAGATCTATAGTGCACCACGGTTAGCAGGTCTAGATCAACTGGCGAGGTTTTTAAATAAAGGGATATAAAAGTATTTTTCCTTTTTTTATCTTCATAAAAGCTGATATACCTAGTTCGAATAATGAAGAGTTATTTTTAGAGCTAAGAAAACCCCTACTTCATTTCAGCATAAAATGTCAAGTAAGGCGCATTAATTTTTTCAAAATTGGTTCAATCTTCTTGAAAAAATAAATTCTACTTCATTATAGATCTATATAATTAGCCAGAGAACTTTCTAGTTTATTTTTTACTCTCCCTTTCAAGTGTTTTTTTTTCCATTTATCTAATGCAAAGTAAAGCAGAAAGAAATATAAAAGAAAAATATGACCAAGTGAACATTATAAAATCCTCTTTGTCTTTATTTGTATAATTTATAACAAGGCAAAATTTTGCAATATCTCAAAATTGAAAAAAATTGATTGAACCAAGTTTTGAAAAAAAAAAAAGAACCCAGCGCTCTCCAATTGAGATTTTATCCTGAAATAAAATGTTCAGTTAAAAATAATTTGGGCTAGCACCAATACGTAATTTGACAGGGCTCTCTTTGAAGCAGCCGAGTTTTAATAATTTGTATTGAGCAGTTGTTGGTTAGTATCCGAAGGCAAAGATGTAACAGTTAAAAAACAAAACAAAAAAGGAAAAAAACAACCCAACAACAACCAAAAAGCTGGATTAATGAATAGATTAGCAATATTTCTCCCAGAAACTTTTCAAAAAGAAAACACTTCACTTTTATTTATTGGTAATTTTTATTTGATTTTATATTTTGAAAAGAAAAAGATTAAAAAGGCTAACATTTTTTTGTGTAAATTGTTGAATCGTTTTTTTTGCTCAGAAGGTTATGTTTCAAATATATAATAGACTGCCACATGTAAAACAGGTTTGAAAATTGTATCATCAGGATGAGAGATAAATTTTAATAGGTACAATACATAAATGATTCAACGACCCAAACTCTATAAATAATAATATATTCAATCTTGGCTCTCCAACCTATGACAAACAAAAATTAAGTGCTGGAGCTCTTAGCGTGAAATATCATTTTTTAAAACAAAGGTTCATCTGTCAATTCCCACGTAGAATTGTCTGTCTTCGCATTAAAAGCAATGAGTAGCAAAGTCACTGCAGAGGAATGCCAAATGCCCAATGATCCATTTCGTCAAAGTGATTCATTCACCAACAATAAGTAAACAGAGTAAAATCATGTTGTCTCTTCCAAGTTGCGTAAATCTCCTTGTTTGTTTAGTACCGTTATATATAAAAAAATAATTAACATAAAACCATACACACAGAAAATCTTTCATTGCATGGTCTGAAAGGACAGACTCGTCTTATTTTAAATATCCACACGAAAAAATTTCTTGAGATCCAGCCCAGAATTCCGCAGAGAATAATATGGTAAGACCCGAGAACTGTGGAGCACCCAACAACAGGGTAACAACACGAAATCGAGTCAAGTAGATGCAACGTACTGCGTCTTTTTTTTGCTGTTGCTGTTCCCTTGTTTTGTTTTTGTTTTTATCCAAGGACAGTTACTCCTGGAGGAAATTTCTCGACATCAATCGTAGAGTCTCTCACAGAATCTGATAAAGGCCACGAACTGTAGAGCAGGTGAAATGCAGGGTAACAACGTCTGATTGAATCATGTAGACATCACACACTCTGTCTTTTTGTAGTTGCTGTTTTCTTGCTTTACTTTGCTTGTTTTTTTATCCAAGGGCAAGTACTCCTGGAGGAAATTTCTCGAGAACTATCCCAGAATCCTGTACGGGATCTCAAAAGACCCAGAATTGTGAAACGCATCAAGTAGACAATAGCTACAAGTACTTAGTCTTTTAGTTTTTGGTGTATTCTTGGTTGTTCAGTTTTAATCCAAAAATCCAAGGGCAGCTACTCCTGAAAGGTTCTCTCAAGATATAATTGCAAAATTTATTACCCTCTCGGGCGGGGTGGAAAATTGGAAGAGCTACATTCCTCTGAGAGGGATAAGGTTTGCGGCACAATTTGTTTTAAAACCAGGATAGAGAAGGCAAAAAAGGAAAAGCATAGATCCATTCCTCTCCGGGTCAAAGTCATACCTTCTCTTGTGGCCGAATAACAAAAGGCTGTATCAGCCGTGTGTCCAGTTGCATTAGAAGAAAAAAAAACAACACATAAAAAAAACAACAACCCTGCAGCCAATTCAGTTACAATTATACTAAATACCACACGTATTGCCTCTATATTATATCCAACTATACAATATTCTCTGTACACATAAAATAAATAATAATGACTTTCACTGTCACTCATTGCTGCACATCGAGCCCTTAGGAATCCAAGCCTGTGCTATTTCTCGCAGAAAGTCAAAGCACTAGAACCGATTCTGTTGTTACTATTGCTGTTTCGTGTTCAAAGAACTTGAAACACACCAATCGTTTCTGTTGTCACTATTGCTGTTTTTTTGTACAGTTAACACATCAGGATAGTTCATATTGTACTAATACTCTTTCTATGTACAGTCAAAGCACTAAGAGTCATTTCTGTTGTTACTGCTCATGTTTCACAGATCCAGTGGCAAAAGATCGTAACTGCCCTAATCACTTCATTGCAGTTACAACAAAATGCGTCTGAACCCGCTGTTATTTGTTCCATTAAGCTCTACAGCATGTCCGAGTCTGGATTCCCCCACAGTGAAAGTTAGTAGTAGTAGAAAGTCAGTAGTCCCTGAGGACGCGGCCAGTCATCAAAAGACGTCAGGACACGTCTTCCAGTCCCGGTCCCAGTAGGACGGGTTGAACACCCAGTCCTCCTTCCCCGTGCTGGAGGACTTCTGCAAGGAGAACCATCTGTGGAGGGAAGTGGAAAAGCACAGTGGTAATGAGGATAAGATTTGAGTTGGTTGCTTAACATCCAGCATCTGCACCATGTACCATAGAGGCTATGCTGTACTTAAAATAAACTTAATTTTTATTTATCCAAAAGGGAGATTTAAATTCATACCGCTTAATAGTAATAGTCACGCTGAGATGAGAATATCCATAAAAAGCATAAGCATTTATAGCTCTTTCACCCTCTGTCTGTCTGTCGTTATGTCTCTGTCTGTCTGTCTGTCTCTCTCTCTGTCTCTCTCTCTCTCTTGTCCTTCTCTCTCCTTCTAACTAATATTCTCATTCTCTCTCTCATGAGCTATGTAATTAAATACATAGATTGATAAAACTTTCAAGAGAAAAAAAGAGGATAACAATATGAAGCTATCCGATTCACAGAGAAAACAAACAAGAGAGTGATAAACAGAGCTACTGTTACAATGGTTTTTGTTGTTGAGTTGGTTTAACGTCCAACATCAGCACTATATAGACTATATTGTAGACGGGCCCCAAGACCAACGCCTGACAATTTTATGTGCTGCCACACACAAGACAGGGCATGGATGCCATGGCTCCTGTCTCAGCCGGTAACATTAAACTGACACCGACCCAACCACAGCTATTACAATGATACAGTACCAGCCGTCAGTCATGTATGTGTAATACCACTTCTCTGTTCCCTCTTGTATCATCCCAAAGATTATTCAACAGAACAAGAAGAAGAAAGGCAACCAACCTATTTTGCCATTCTTTGTGGTTCTTCTTTCTCTCCTTCCTCGACTCTCTCTGCTTTTCTTCCAGTCTGTTCTTCTCCTCTGCGGATTGGTCTGAGCAAATACAGAAAAGAGACATTTTGTTTTAAACATCGGCAAAGATCACATCTAAGACTGTAAAGCCATTAGTAAAGCAAGCAAGCATGCACGCACACACACACACACATCAACATTTTAAAAAAATGTATGTAATGTGCATCTCTATTGTGCGTTTCTCTGTTTATTGATTATTGCAAATGTACCTTGTAGTAGTTTAATCTGTATTTTTCAGATTTTATAAAGATATTTATCATAATTTAAAACTATGTAAGAGTTTTTTTTGTTGTAAAATGCATATATATGAATATTTTTATGTTAAGCGCTCTAAGCTAAAGTCTGTTTGGGTTGCAGCTGTATAGAAACAGTTTACTATAATTATAATTATTTAACCAGTTAAAATAAAGCTCCAGACCCCATAAACTCTCACCAAATACACATTGTCTTTTTGTCTTTGACACACGGCGACGAGAACTAACTATCGAGTTGAACATTTAGTTTTTCTCTCTATGTTGCCTTTAGCAGCGTTACGTTCACCGACATAGAGAACAGGGAGAAGTGGTAATACTGAGGAGAGAGGGAGAAGTGGTAATACTGAGGAGAGAGGGAGAAGTGGTAATACTGAGGAGAGAGGGAGAAGTGGTAATACTGAGGAGAGAGGGAGAAGTGGTAATACTGAGGAGAGAGGGAGAAATCACATTGAGAAAAAGGAGAATGGTTGTGGATATTTGAGTTGAGTCAGTTTAGCGTCCAACATCAACACTATATAGGCTATATTGTGGACGGGCCCCAAGACTGAGAAAAAAGAGAAGTGTTTCTACTGAGGGAAAAGGGAATCAGACATTCAAATTGGATAGTTTTAAAAACATGGCTCTACAAGGCTACATATGGGTTTCTTAACTACAGAGCAATAACACAACAAGAGAGCCACAGATGAGAAAGTGGCCAAGTCACACACAAAAATATTCCCCATTTTCTTTTTGTTTTACAGATCTCATAATATCTTCAAACCTGAAAAATATGTTTTAGTTTCTATTTCGATATATAAGTAGAATGTTTTTCTAATGCTGCTTGTTTAAAAGATCTCTTAATATCTTCAAACCTGAAAAATATGTTTTAGTTTCTATTTCGATATATAAGTAGAATGTTTTTCTAACGCTGCTTGTTTAAAAGACCTCTTAACATCTTTCAACCTGAAAAATATGTTTTAGTTTCTATTTCGATATATAAGTAGAATGTTTTTCTAATGCTGCTTGTTTAAAAGATCTCTTAACATCTTTCAACCTGAAAAATATGTTTTAGTTTCTATTTCGATATATAAGTGGAATGTTTTTCTAATGCTGCTTGTTTAAAAGATCTCTTAACATCTTTAAACCTGAAAAATATGTTTTAGTTTCTATTTTATTTTATCAGTAGAATATTTTTCTAATGAAAAAAAAAAAAATACACTGATTTATTTCACATGGTCTGGTTCATACATTGTAATCCACACCTTGTCCAAAATGTGACTTTGCCCGTTTTTCCTATGATGGCCTCAGATATAGAGGAGCTTTTTACCTAGGCTCTGGGCTTACTACCTGAATCTTTAACTTTTAGTACCTGGTTCGACACAGGATGTGGCTCAAGGTCGTAGCCATAACAACGGTGCGCTACAGCCTACAGGCTGTGGTGCATACATAAACCGTAATCAAACCCAAGCCAATATATAAAAAAAAAAATCAAAACCTTTTTTATCTTACGGAAGAGGTCCAAAAAAAAATTGCCAGTTTCAGTTTTACCAAACTTGGTGGTTTCTTTACGTATTTACATCTTTTTGAAAAAAAATTTAAAGTATATGCTGACTTCATACAACACTCTAAGAAACATCTGCGTAAAAATGCAGTTTTTGGCTCCCTATACTAAGAGATTATTACCAAACATTTTAATCAATATAAACTATGTCATGGGACAAAATCTTACAACCAGGCTGCTCAGTTGATAGAGCTCAAGACTGAGGAGCAGGAGGTTGAGGTCTTTAAATTCCAGCAAGTATGCCCGTCTCTATAAAGGGTTCTCCAAGTTTTAAAGTAACAACACATTACATAAAAGTATAAAATAATAAACCCAAGGCACATAAGAGCTTATGATATTAAAGAAAAACAAACAAACAGAACAACCCTCCCCCCAAAAACAAAACAAAACAACAAAAAAAACGAACAAAACAAACAACAACCCAAAACAAAACAAAAAAACAACAGCTACTGATAAACTCACTTCTGCAGAGTAAGATGGTCTTGGGTTGACCTTCCACAAGGTTTTCTGGGACGGCAGATCGTAGTTGTAAGTGAGTAGGCTGGCCTTGGAATGGTGATCAGTCGACGATTTGTCCTGAGGAAGGAGACAGACAAGATTCACATGTAAAAGCCAAGAGCTGGTTGGAGTAGGTTTGTTGATTCGTCTGTTTTTTAACGTCCAATGTTAAGAATGAAAGTATATTGCCTTTAGAGGAATCAAGTGTGTATAAAATAAAAAAATACTACGCATACTTCTCATTTTAATTATTACCATCAAAATAAACTTTCTGGAAAGGAAAAACAACTTTCTGCAATTTTAAAGATTGATTCAATGCCTCAAAACTGTGTATAAGGAAAGATGTGACAATATTTGAAAATTAAATAACCCCACCTCTCAGATTATGTGACTCTCCACAAAGGAAAGAATGTGAATGAACAGAAGAGATTAAAACCATTGATAAATGTTCCGTTTCTCTATTCCAATAAACCCAATTTCTACCACATTGTTTTTTTATTTATTTAACATAACAGACACAGTAGGTGAATTTGGTGTATAAAACACCCAATTCAATGATTTTGCCGGGGAGTTTTAAGCATTATTTTTTTTTATCCACAGCCTTTCTTATGAGCGTCACATAAAAAAGGGACATGATACGCAAATGAGTCAATGTTATTTGTGAGTTATGCTTTAACACTGTGGACCGCTACAAAGCCGATCGGTGCGACCTACTTTTGCCAGGATCCTGGCCTTGTGGTCAGGCTCGTTCATGAACGCCTCGTAGTCCTCCACGCTGGAGGAGAACATTCCGAGGACCCAGCTGCCGTAGAACGCTCTCAGCTTCTTCCTGGGGGTAAAAAAAACAAACAAACATAATCAAATATGAATGCAGAGAATAGAAAAAAACCCTCAAAGGAATGGGTAGTTCAGGAGCAAAATTTTCTTCCCTTTATCGAGTCTAGGATCTGAAATAAAGCTAGCTCTCTCCACAAAAGTCCGAGTTCGAGCCATGGCGATTTCGCTCCCTACTGGTTGGGTCGGTGTCAGTTAAATGTGTACGGCTGAGGCAGGAGTCATGGTATCCCCGTCCTGTCTCATGTGTGGCAGCACATAAAATTTTCAGATGTCAGCTTTGGGGCCCGTCCACAATATAGACTATATAGTGCTGATGATGGATGTAAATCTAACTCAACTCAGCTCTCTCCACAAGAGTTCGAGTCTCTATTTACAGCTTGTCTGTGCAGTAACATGTATTTTGTGCACATGATGTCCTTGGCAGTTAATACAATACACTAGGATTTGGTTATCAAACCTAATTATCTGAAGTCAAAATTCTCAGTTCTGGATAGTGAGTGATCAGTTGAAAATCAAATTTATGGCTGACTGGGCATGGTCTAAGTAGGTCGGCATCTAATAGGCATCTAATAGATTATTCAATGGCTCAAAACTGTGTATAAGGAAAGACGTTACAATACTCTAAATAGGATGGCATCTAATAGATTTGTAAGCCGAGTTGAAACTCTGATTTTGTTTGTAGAGAGAATGAGAGGGAGAGAGAGAGAGAGAGGGAAAGTGAGAGAGAAAGAGAGTGAGACAGAGACAGACAGACAGATAAAGACAGAGAGAGCGACAGAGCAAGTAAAAAACAGACAGACAGACAGAGACAGAGAGAATGACATAGAAAGACAGATGGACAGACACACAGATAGACAGAGACAGAGAGAGGGACATAGAGAGAAAGATCAATGCAAAGCCAACACTGGACTGGTACAACATCAAAAGCCTGTTACGAGCACTCACTTCCCATCATAGATGAACCCCTCCACGTGATGCAGGTCTTTAGAGAACCAGCCGCTCTGCTTGAAGTGAAGCACGGAGCGAAGGCTGCCCTGGCTGCAGGTGATTTCCATAGTCCCGGACTGCAGTCAGATGGATAGGAATAAAAAAAAAAAATCAAAATAATTATGTCGTGCATTGTCTTCGGGATGTCCGATTTCTTCCCCTGTAACTGGTTGTAAGTTCAAATAGACGACAAGTAGTAGGCGACGCATTAGTAGTTGAGTTTGTTTAACGTTTAACATCAGCCCTATTTAGGCCATATTGTTGACGAGCTCCAAAACTGACGTCTGAGAATTTTATGTGCTACCACACACGAGACAGGGCGAGGATACCATGACTCCTGTCTCAGCCGGTCTCATTATACTGTCACCGACCCAACCAGTTACAGGGGAAGAAATCGCCCCCCCTCCCCTTTTGAGCGAGAGGAGGTGATAGCTTATATTTAGCCATCTAGAGGTTCAACCAAAGGCTACATGAGAATAAAATAATTAATCCTTACATGTTCCACCCAGAGTTGTCCCACGATGATGTTGTGTATACAGCAGTTGACGTTCTGCCACGTGTATGTTTCCTTGTATCTGATAGAATTAAAAAAAAATATACATATAATTATAAATAACAGCATTGATAAAGTACAACAAATATCTGAAATTATCATAATGATAATACAATGACAAAGATTTGTCAAGTTACAATACATACATATCAAAATATAGAACCCAAATCTGGACATATACATTCAGATTTAAAATTTTCACCTCAATTAAATTTTTTTAAAAACATTTAATCAAACAGAGAGAAAATTGTGTTGCAATAGCAGGATCTTGCGCGGCAGCCATGGGGTAGAACATCGTCTTCCGACGCAAGAGGTTCGTGGTTCGAGCCCTGGCAATTTCGCTCCCTACTGGTTGGGTCGGTGTTAGTTTAATGTGACCGGCTGAGACAGCAGTCATGGTATCAAGCCCTGTCTTTTGTGTGGCAGCATATAAAAATTGTCAGACTTCAGTCATGGGGCCTGTCCACAATTTAGCCTATTTATTCCTGACGTTGAAACATCAAACATTTACTTTACTTTTTCGATTCAACCGCCACTTGAGCCTGCATCCTTTGACTTAATGATATGATGAAGAATGTATATGTCCTTTCCAGTTGGTCTTTTCCGCAGTATGTGTTTTCCAAAGTAGGAAAACACATTATATTGTGGAAAAGATCAACTGAACATTAAACCAATTAAAACTCTCAAGTAATATTGCTCTCAGAGTTTTTTTTCAAGCACTCAAGCTGGAACCTAGACAGTATTACAAGCTCTAACAACCAACGCAAGGTATGAGATACGAGCCCCACGTCAGACCTACTTGTGCAGATGGGACCTAAATACAAGACAGTCTTACAAGCCCTAACAACCAACGCGACGTATGAGGTATGAGCCCCACGTCAGACCTACTTGTGCAGCTCTAACAACCAACGCGACGTATGAGGCATGAGCCCCACGTCAGACCTACTTGTGCAGATGGGACCTAAATACAAGACAGTATTACAAGCTTCAACAACCAACGCAAGGTATGAGGTATGAGCACCACGTCAGACCTACTTGTGCAGCTCGAGTGTAATGTTGCCCTTAGGGTTGATCTCCACGGACTTGCCCCAGAACCTGAGCTTGGGCTGGATGGACCCGCGGAAGCTGTAGGCCTGGCCCTCGCTGTAGAACGCCGTCACCGGGGGGTGGTGACTCACCTGCTCCCCGACGAACCGGAACCCGAGGTCCGGCCTGCGGAAACAAAGGGAGGGGAGACAAGTTGGTGGGTTATTAAATATGGGGATGAGGCGGTGTAGAAGAAGGGGAGGCAATTTGTGTAAAGGCCGAGGGGAAAGTGCAAACAATTTAAAAATTTTATTTCCCATTATTCTTTCTTTTTTTTTCAAACATCTCTCTCTCTCTCACACACACACACACAGACACAAACCATTTCGTTTTGCACCTCAAAACCAGAAAATTTCAGTACTCGCTGCCACAAAAATGTTCAGTAAGACATAAAGATGAGGCACAGAAAGATGTGTGTGTGTGTGTGTGAGAGAGAGAGAGAGAGAGAGAGAGAGAGAGGGAGAGAGAGAAAGAGTGAGACAGAGACATAGAGAGAGAGAGAGAGAGTGAGAGATAGAGAGTGAGAGAGAGTGAGAAACAGGAACGGCAGTAGATGTGGTAATTCTTAGGACTTTATCAAGGGAGGTAAGACTAATCCAGAGAAGATAATCCCGTCACCTGTTGAGCTCGTAGGTCTCTCCCAGCAGAGGGTTGAAGGGCTTGCCAATTCTCTCCCAGTTGGAGGACAGCGCAGACACAGCGAAGGCCGAGATATACTGGACAGTGAGAGAAAAAAAATCCCAGAAAAAATAAATGTGAAAAAGTAAGGCGTGATTTTTTGTTGTTGTTGAGTTGGTTTAACGTCCAACATCAGCACTATATAGGCTATGTTGTGGACGGGCCCCAAGAGTAACGTCTGACAATTGTATGTGCTTCCACACACGAGACTCCTGTCTCAGTCGATCACATTAAACTGACACCGACCCAACCAGTAGGGAGCACATGTGCCAGGGCTCGAAGCCAGACCTTTTCCGCTGGAAGCTGATATTCTACCCCGTAAGGCGTGATACACTATGAGAAAAGTATAAGTATGAAACCTGAAAATGCATTTATACTGCTCTGTGAATATAACTATTGGTGTTGGTATAAATGGCACTTTGAGACGGATACTGGTCCAAAACAAGCACTGATATGCTAATGTCAAAATGGCATATTTTTTCTGAGATGCAATATGTCACATTACTAACTATAATTGACACTACATATGCCCATTGTCACTTCTATGGATCTTCATTTCCTGAGATAATCTTTAAAAAAAAAAAAAAATTAAAATTAAAAATAAAGTAATAAGGGAACATAACTAAACAATTACATCAATCAATGTTTTCAGCTATATAGGTCACGTTGACCTTGAGAAAGGCAGCATTTACATCAGTAGATTTCTTATAATTTTAGTTCTCTAGATGTTAATTTCCCAAAATATTTGTTCATTAAAAAATGTTTTCAAAGTATATTTTAATGATACCAGGCATGTAAATCAATGTTTACATAAATGAATGTTTTCAGCGATACTTGTCATATTGAGCTTGACACAGGTAGGATTAGTTTGCTTCACCAGATTTCTTACTTCTGGTGCTATTGCAAACAGTGTAAATCAATATTATTAACATATGCATGTGTGTCACTTTCCATTATATAATATCAACTTTCATTGAGTCTGCGAAAATTTATTTCTTTTTGTTGTAACTCTTTGTCTGGAAGTACCTTTTATTATTATTGTTGTTATTATTATTATTTGTATTATCATTATTGTGTTATCATTACTATTATTATTATTATTATTATTATTATTATTATTATTATTATTATTATTATTATTATTATTATTATCGAAGTTGCTGTTGGAGAAATTTGGTCGGCTGACAGAAACCTTCGCTTCAACAATGAAAGATTCTGAAAAATCTTTGGATGAACAAGTATGGAAACTGCTTGGGCATCTGGATGTCCTGATTGAAAAATTTAAATACACGAAAAAGGAGACAAATGACACTAAAAAAGACGACACCGACACCGATGACAGCTACGACGAAGAGCTACAGTTTGTTATATCTCTACTGTTTGTAGACCTTCGGGCGAAAACTATACCGGAAATGATAGAGAGCATAAGTAACGGTACACTCAACTTTGCAATGGAACCAGCAAACGCTGTGAGAAACGTGTCTGAAAGTTTGGAGAATGACCTCAACAGGACGTCAGAGTTTCTGCGATCTGTGGGACAGCGCTACCGCGACTTCAAAGCTTATGACGACCAGGTCGTTCTTCCATTGAAGGAAGAGGTGAATAAGTTTCGAGAGATACTGGGTGCGGGTACCAACGCCAAATGCTCTTTCAACGAGGCATCAGACTCGGAAAAGGTAAGCGTAGACCACAGCAGTACCTCAGATCAAAACCAAGTCAGACCTTATTTTATTATCATTATTGTGTTATCATTACTATTATTATTATTATTATTATTATTCAGAACAAAGGAACAAGACGTACCTTGCCGATGCACTGCTTGAGGATGCTCCACAGGCTGAAGTCAGACCGCGAGAACATTGGGACCGGGAGAGAGGCCCTGGTTGGAAAGAAACAAACACCGATTAGCCCCGTGTGGAAATAGTATATGTAGAATGGTTTAAATTTGTTTGGCTGTATCTGATGTTAGACATGTGTTAAAATGTGTATATCAGGGCAAACTGACTTAAAAAGAAGAGAGTTGGTCTCTAGATCGGAAAGCCCGTGGCTCAAATCCCACCATCGGCAGATTAATTTGTCCAATTTCGTACCCCCTAACTGGTTGGGTTGGTGTCAGTATATAATGTGATCAGATGAGACTGGAGTCATGACATCTCCCCCACCCTTTCTTGTGTGTGGCAGCACATAAAATTGTCAGACGTCAGTCTTAGGGCTCGCCCACAATATAGCCTATATATACTACTGACGTTACGTGTTACACCAACTCAAATCGCTCAAAAGTGCCAGTCATATCAGACTGACACCAAACCAACCAATAGAGGGCGAAACCGCTAGGGCTCGAATGACGAACCTCCTGCGTCGAAAGCCGATGTTCTAACCCAGGACTACCGCGCCATACACAAGGAAAAAACCGCTATCCACTGAGCTAGCTATATGACACTGACAGCTCAGCATACCTGCCATAGTGAGAGCTCGCCTCCCCATTGCTGTGGTTGGTCGCGGTGTGGTTGGTGTGGTTGGTGTGGTTGGACGAACCGCCCGCGGGCAGGTCTCGTGACATGGCGTCCACAAACTCTTCAGTGACGGGGGAACCTGCAAAAAACAACCAGACAGACAGTTTGGGTTAAGAATTGGACGAACATGTGAATATGTGTGTGTGTTTTCGTCCTTCTCTGGAGGGGGAAGATAACTATCTTCGTCTATCATCTGAGGAGTTGGGTCGTCATTGTGTTCGGAAGTGACTGACGAGGCCAATATGAGCTCTAAAATGCAGAGATGAGTAGTTTTTGTTGTTGTTAAGAATTGGATGTTAAAATATCATTATCGCAAAGATGTCAACCCTCCCTTGCCTGGAGATTGAGCGCTCTAGCTCATGGTGCTCTGTGGCCAGCACGTGTAGAACTCTAGTTCCCTCCCTCCCTCCCCCCCCTCTCTCTCTTTTCTCGCTGTGTGTGTCTCTAGTTCAATATCATCGACTACTCCATATGTCTCCAA
>RQTK01000087.1:792506-802556 GCA_003991915.1 Elysia chlorotica
ATCAAGTAAACTTAATTCAATTTAAGTTATGATTAATTAAATAGCTTAACTTGTGTTATAATACAGCTCTAGTAAGAATAACTAACGTATGTAATTAATATTTGGTCTAGTTTGAAAATTATTTATTTATACAATTTACGCTTTTTTTTAAAAAAACACAACAAAAAGCGAACGCTGTAAAACTTCATGTTTACATTCGCAACGAAGGCAGCCATGACAGGGAACAACGAAGGCAGCCATGACAGTCCCTTCGGGAAATATTGTCCAATCAAATTAAGACGAAAGTTCTACGAATAGCCGCAAGTGACATGGTACTTCGAATCAGCCATCACAGATTTCTATTAATAGCTATGTATATATCTATGCGTCCCACTTATAAAGGAATCGAAACCAGTTCTTTCCCTTTGCACGCTGGGCTGTCGGAAACGGCTATGCGGTCGGTGCTTGCGACTCTTCTGTTGTACGACTACACACTCGCTGGGACAGGACTGCCCCCAAGACTAGTCCGCTGCAATGGCCGCGTGCGCTAGGCCTTCATTGCTAGGCTCGACTAGACTAGACTATACTAGGCCTAGAGTCTGGCGCGTCGGGCTGTCGGCCGCCTGCCCGACAAGGACGAAATCGTCCTAGGCCTATGTTCAGAGCACAGATAAATCTACACAAAAGTGAAAGTACACACTTCCACTGCCAGACGTTCTACTTATGTCGGCGCATTAAGCTTAGTAATAGATGTTGCTTCTGCTTCTTTCCGCGACAAGTATGTACTAGATCTAAATCTATCTAGAAAGGTTTTAATCTAGATTCTAGATCCAGATCTAGCGCCTTCATCAGTTTAAAGAATCTATTTTCCAAACAGTTAACAGTACCGCGTATTGGCGCGTAAACTAGGTCTAGATCTAGATCTACATTCTGTTGCAGTACTATCATAGACTGCTATAATTATACACTCTCTGGTGCTATCAAGATGGAGGAAGATCCAGATTGGGTAAAAAGTTTGATTTTTGCGGTTCAGAGTAGACCGTGCCTGTATAGCAGAGCCGACAGAGGCTTAAAGAACAAAGCATGGAGAGAGGTCTTTGAAACGGTCATTCCAGTATAGCAGAGCCGACAGAGGCTTAAAGAACAAAGCGTGGAGAGAGGTCTTCGAAACGGTTATTCCTGATTGGAACGCAATGACGCATCAATCGAGAAAACTCAAAGGTAGGCCTACGTTTATCAAGATCCTCTAATTGGAGTTTGTATATTTATTATTTATTGCAGTATTTTACTTATATACTTATACTTATACTTTACTTATATTTTTACTTAACAAATAAAAAAGATAGCAATTAGCATGTATGCCGTAATTTAAGACAGTTGGAAAATCGTGAAATTATATAGCACAGTGCTCGACAACTGGGCTGACATCGAAAAAGAGAGAGAGAGAGAGAGAGAGAGAGAGAGAGAGAGAGAGAGAGAGAGAGAGAGAGAGAGAGAGAGAAAGGAAGAAAATCAACCTGGAATCAATTCAGCCAGTAACTTAGAAAACTGGAATAATATTCCATCGCAATACTCAGCTATTTTTTCTAGCTGCATGAATATATTATTTTAATGATCAAGTATCCACAGTCTATATTATTTTTTTTTCTTCTTCTTAAAACAAAGTGTTCTTCAAAATAATACCGATAATGCCAGTTGCCTCCACGGTAAACCCAGTTTCCCAATTTGAGGAGAAAAAAAACACAAGGACATCGCTCGATGATCGATCTATTCTAGCTTTGCATGACCAAAAACAAAACAACACACGTTATAAATATCAACCTTGTGTTTTAAAACAATGTGTTCCCATTTTAAGCATCCAAAGGCAACAAAACCCAATTTCAATATCGCGTTTTCAATCAACATGTTCCCACTTTAGACACTAAAATCGAAATGGTAATGAAACAAATCGCGACATCGTGTTAGTACATAGTACGTGTATCTCCATTTAATGCTTGAAAAACACTTTCCCCCGTTTAAGGCAACGACAACGAACGCAATCTTAAGTCTTCAAACAATGTGTTTACACTTTCCACATCCTTTAAGGCAACGACAACGAACGCAATCTTAAGTCTTCAAACAATGTGTTTACACTTTCCACATCCAAATGTAAATTTATGTATCAAACCGTTACATGTATCCCGATCTCATATTTTGAAAAATCCCATACTAACTGTATTTTGAATATCTTTCCCCCCGTTTAAGGCAAGGAAAATTAACGAAATCTCAAGTCTTCAAACAATTTTTTTTCCACTTCCCACTTCCAAATGTCAAAGTATGTAATAAACCGCTACATGTATCCCGATATCATACTGTATTTTGATGTAACAACTTTACCCCCGTTTAAATTAAGGGAAAAAAAAAAAAACTAACGAAATCTCAGCCTCAAGTCTTCAAACAATTTGTTTCCACACCCAAATACAAATGTAAATTTATGTATCATGATCTCATATAATTTTGAACAACTTTCCCCCCGTCCAAGGCAAGGAAAACTAACGAAATGTCAATCTATAGAGTCTTCAAACAATTTGTTTCCACATCCAAATACAAATGTAAATTTATGTATCACGATCTAATATTTTGAACAACTTTCCCCCCGTCCAAGGCAAGGAAAACTAACGAAATGTCAATCTATAGTCTTCAAACAATTTGTTTCCACATCCAAATACAAATGTAAATTTATGTATCATGATCTAATATTTTGAACAACTTTCCCCCCGTCCAAGGCAAGGAAAACTAACGAAATGTCAATCTATAGAGTCTTCAAACAATTTGTTTCCACATTCAAATCCAAATGTAAATTTATGTATCACGATCTAATATTTTGAATAATTCTCCCCCTATCCAAGGCAAGGAAAACTAACGAAATGTCAATCTATAGAGTCTTCAAACAATTTGTTTCCACATCCAAATCCAAATGTACACTTTCCACCAGTCCAAGGCAAGGAACATTTACGATATCTCAGCATCAATTCCTCAAAAATGTGTTTCCACTTTTCACATCCTATTGTAAGTTTATGTAACAAACCACTGCATGCATCCTGATCTCATACTAATTTTGATTAACCCTCCGTCCAAGGCAAGGAGATCCAGCAGCGCTGGACCAGCCTGCGCCACTCGTTCCTGCGGGAGCTGCGCCAGCAGAAGAGGCCGCGCTCCGCCGCCCAGGCCAAGAAGCGGCGGAAGTACCGCTACTACCACCAGCTGCTCTTCCTCCTGCCCACCGTGGAGCGGCAGCCGGCACACCTGAGGCGGCCTGGAGGTCCCAGCACCGCGAGTGCGCTCACGGTCACCAAGGTAGAACCCCCGGACGAAGACGAAGAGGATACCACGGGCAATAGTCGTGAAACAGACATGGCCAGCTATAGCCAAGATGGCGATGTGGCTGGCTACATGGGCAACAGGGCCAACAGCCAAGAAGAAGATGTGGCGAGCTATAGCCAAGACGCCGATATGGCGAGCTATAGCCAAGACGTGACGAGGTGTAGCTTAGAGGACGCTATGACGAGCAACAGTCGAGAAGCCGAGATACCGGGCTTTAGCCAAGGCGCGGATAAAATAAGCTATGGCGTCTACTCGGAGGAACAGCCCGACCCCCAGGAGTCTCAAGCGTCCAGCTCTGCTAGTGAGTCGTGTAGCGAGGCAGCGTCGACAAAAAGCCGCAGTAGAGAGACGCGCCTGTCGGAATCGGAATCGTCTATGTCTTACGATCAGTTCCTGTTGGACGCTCTTCGAGAGAGCGGCAACAACGCCAGCAACAGCAGGGCTGGTAGTGGTGGTCGGCGGCGGCGAGGTGGTACTGGTAAGATGGAGAGAGAGAAGGAGGAGGAGGAGGTCATCGACGAAGACAGGTCCTTCCTGATGAGCCTACTGCCCGCCCTCAGGCGGATGTCGCCCCATGCAAAGTTCGGCGCCAAGATGGAGATGCTGAGAACCGTGTACCGGTTTGAGCATGGCGGCGGACCAGTGGCACCAGGTGCATCACGTGATGTGTTCGAACGCCAGGTCACACTCAACGGCCCAGACGTGCCAGTCTGATATCTCCGGGGATACCAGGGGCTCTGCAGCTACTTCTCCTCCTCCTCCTCCTCCTCCCACTAATGGAAACACAAACCCACCAGACCGACGACAACTCTTGTGGCAAATGCGCTATGGGCTGTGCGACTTTAACTCCAGGGTGGTTCTTCCTAACAACAGCAGCAGCAGCAGAAGCAACAACGAGAACAACAGGTACGCCAGTTCTAGGCTACTTCCACCCCATGATGACGGCTACCGGTACGTGGACTCTTTCCCTCACCGGTCTCAGCAGCTACCAGTCGGTCCCATGTCCACATCTGGCGACATTCTCACAGTGACAATACGTGAACTCGAACTGAACACAGACAATTTGTTAAGTACATGTACTCTACTTTTGACTTAAACAGTGAAAGTTGGGCGATTCCTTGAATCTGAAGTACTTGCCCCTAATATAAAGGGTAATTATGTAATGAACGTGTACTCTCTGAACTAGAAGTAGAGAGCAGAGATATTTAGGTTCAATCTGTACTCCATGTCGTTGGTTGTAAAAAATTTAGTTGAATAGAACAGCGAAATAGGGGTTTTCCTTGAACCCGAAGTTATTGTACATTTTGTAGGTGTTTTGTTTTTAGTTTGCTGTCTTTCATTCAATCGCAGTTATTTTTATTCTTCATGTGTAAGAAACGTGTAAATAAATATAATGCTAAATTCGGAGATGAATCAAGGTAAGTGATAGCTAGGTACCTCAACTCTAATAAAAGTTTTCATTTCTCGGTGCCATTTTTAAATCTAATAATATCTACATGAACATGACTGCACCAAATTTGATTCTGTGCCATAGATTTCCAACAAGCCGCATGCAATAATTATGTAGAACTAAATGAAATGTGAATAAATGCAATACTATGCAAATTTTCCCTTTTGTCTCAGTGATTCTGATATTCGGAGTGTTTGCTGACTTCGAAAATTTGAGCCGACTTATCTAAGTTATAAATATGAAAGTACATTTATTAGTACCGGGGTACCGTGGATTGGTTTGGTATTTATAAACAAACCAACCCATCAATGCATGTATCATAATCTCCGATAAGTTGATTTCACTTTTATTTATCCTCAACATTGACCCCAAAGTCTTTTGTCTTCCTCCCACACACACCCTTCTTTTTTTGTTATTTTCAATAGATTATGTTGATGTTTGGATGCTCACTTCTAGTCCCCCAGTGACATCAACTTGTCAGTTTTTTTTTTATTAATTTGACTGTATTAATTATTGTTAGTTTAGTTGTTAGTTACATCAATCATGCACTGCTCTATCTATTCTCTGTCGGTCTCCATCACTCTGTCTGTCCCTGCCTCTCTGTCTCTCTCTGTCTCTCTCCCTTGTCAGTTGTTATTTGACTGTATTAGAGGCCTATTAGTTGTTAGTTGCATCAATCATGCATTTCTCTATCCACTCTCTCTCTCTCTCTCTCTCTCTCTCTCTCTCTCTCTCTCTTTCTCTCTGTCGAGTTTCAGGTCTCTTATGCTCCCCCTGGAAGACCCTACACGGCGATAGCTGTACCAACCAGTGGAGCCATACAAACATAAATCGATATCTTGTTATAATGTTAACTTGACGATTCTATGAGAATTTCAACACGCGGTCTCAATTAGCTCTAATTAAAAAAAAAAAAGCGCTTTGGTAGGAGAAAGCGCAAACCTCTCCTTGTTAAAAAAGTATCTCCCAATCTTGGACGATCTGATTTCTGAAAGAAAACCCAACAAGACGACAGGATCCCGGGGTAGAACATCGGCTTCCGACGCAGGAGATCCGAGGTTCGAGCCCTGGCGATTTCACCCCCTACTGGTTGGGTTGCTGTCACTGTCAGTGACCAGCTGGGACAGGAGTCATGGTATCCCCGCCCTGTCCTGTGACGCAACCCATAAAATTGTCAGACGTCAGTCTCGGAGCCCGTCAACAGATAGTCTATGCAGTGCTGACGTTGAGAGTTAATACCAACTCAAACTCAAACGTCTGACGGTATGTGCACTGTATCGGCCTACTTTTCTAGCCCTAACCCCTCAGTCCAAAAAAGGTACAAAAAAAACTTAGGACCAGTCCGAACCAAACACATAATACGACAAATTCACACACCATGTACCAAGGACAAAGACGGTAAGGTAAGCATTAATACATTAAAATCTAAAGGGAAAGTCACATTCAGAACTGGTGCCATTCAAGCTCGAAACCAACCAAGCCTGACGAAACGAAATTATAATTATGTACGTACACACATACAAAGTTGACTGTGCAAGGTGGGCCCTTTCATATCCACCCACGTTAAAAAAAAACGTGTCTCGAAAATTCTATTCCAACATTCCTATCAAGTATCATAGTTCATGCAGGACACGTCTTGCTTGTTCGATTCACGTGACGGAATTTTACTCTAGTTTCTTTTGTGTGTGTGTTTTTCTTGTCGCCGAATATGATCCCTCAGGGAGACCCAGGAGACATTGAACCCGTATAGAGGGGGAGAGAACTTTGTGTGTTTTGGTTTGTTTTTTCAATATCATCAGACAAGGGTGGGGGCCTACAGAACTCTTATCGTTTGGCATGCGCTGCAGCTTGTCTCGAAAGACACGACACGACCATAAACGATAGCGCGGAGACACACTTATATAGCATAAAATATTGGGCCTAGGTCTTCTATTCTAACCCCCATCTAGATATACGAGTAGCATAAAATATTGGGCCTAGGTCTTCTCGTTTATATCTAAATTATAGTTGTCTCCATTAGTTTAAAAATTAAACATGTATCATGTTTAATAACTATGCGACGGGACGCGTGACAGTAAAACGACAGATATGTGTACACAATAAGAACTTGAAGCAATAACAATCCTGCGCCAGCTATTAAGTCGATTGGCAGGTTGATGGGTAGTCAGATGGGTAGATAGATAGGTAGACACTTTTGGTAGATGAATAGGCAGGTATGTAGGTGGATAGAAAGAAATATTTAATTATTAATAGTGAATATTTAAAATGCAAAATCAGTAATTTGTCTTGGTCATTTTTACTACAGCCTCAGTGTTACAGGTATTTACATTTTCACTGTACTATTAACAATGCATGTGTTGATCATTCTCAGCATGAATTAGGACTTAACCACATACATTACATCGATTGCAATTTTTTTTTTTTTACTTGATGCCACACAAGGACGGAGTGGCCATACCAAGAGTTGTGTCTGAACCGGTCACATAATACATGTACATACATACATACACTGTTCAGAGATGACAAGTGCATAATTATTCTGACACTTGTGACATTGACCAGATCCCAAAGAGTAGACAGAGAACAAGGTAGCAACCTCATAGATAAGGGATCGAACCCGGCACCTCCCGGTTAAAAGCCGCGCTACCTACCGTTCACTCTCAGTCTCAGCCAACGGGTTGTGGCCTTGGGCCCTCAACGAATCGCACACAAGCTGAACTGAGCGAACTGAAGACACAGCGCATCACGTCAACTTAAAGCACAGTGATGTACCAGTCCGTAAGGGAAAGTCACATGCACAGACAGCCACATGTCACAATACAGGCATTGCGATAACGAAGCCATGGCGTAAACGAAGATGATAGGTTGGTGTTGTTGCTGTTGTCGAGTTGGTTTAACATCCAACATCAGCACTATATAGGCTATAATGTGGACGAACCCCAAGACTAACGTCTGGCAATTTTATACGTGTATGCTGCCACAATCGAGATAGAGCTGATACCATGACTCCCAGTCCTGTCTCAGCCAGTCACATTTAACTGACACCGACCCAACCAGTAGGGACTGACGAATGGAGCGAAATCGCCAGGGCTCGAACCCGGACTTTTTGCGTCGGAAGCCGATGTTCTACCACAGGACCCCGAAGACGATGGGCCATGAAAAAATAACCATAATGACCATTAGAATATATATATACACATGTACTGTGGCAATTTTATGGGCAAGGGTTTTGAACAAAGTATTTGGCAAACGTAATGTATGAAATATTAAGGATTCAATCTACGTACAATAATTACCAATTCGCACAATTGCTCTACCTTCACTTAGCAATAACATAGCGATCCGCATTGGTAGCCTGTAGGTAGGTGGGTCAGTGGGTGGGGATATGGGGAAATCTGGGATTTGGAAAAGGGGGGGGGGTGCAAAGAAATAGCCAGAGAGAGAGAGAGAGAGAGAGAGAGAGAGAGAGAGAGAGAGAGAGAGAGAGAGAGAGAGAGAGTTGTTGAGTTGGTTTAACGTCCAACATCAGCACTATATAGGCTATATTGTGGACGGGCCCCAAGACTTACGTCTGACATAAATAAAAGCATACCCTGGTCTAACAATCATGCAGGCGATACATGTACGGGCTCATCGTTCTGATGATCCTATTTCCGTATACATGTAACTTATAACTGACAAGAATAATAACATCTCTCTCTCTCTCTCTCTCTCTCTCTCTCTCTCTCTCTAATTTCCCCCTTACTTAAGAACCTTTAAGACAATTCTAACATTTGTTTCCTAAGCTCTCATGCCCACTTTAGTTTCAACTAACCTTGGTCGTTTGTGAGCGCTTTAAATTCCAAATGCGTGTCCATTTCTCAAGTAGCTTCCAAGTTTTGTTGTGGGTTTCTATTTACAATTAGCACGCAAACGACAAAGAATACACTGCATTTAACTTCTCTCTCTCTCTCTATCTCTCTCTCTCTCTCTCTCTCTCTCTCTAATTTCTCCCTTACTTAAGAACCGTTAAGACAATTCTGACCTTTGTTTCCTAAGCCTCCCATGCCCACTTTAAGATCAAGTAACCTTGGTCGTTTGTAAGCGCAATAGATTCGAGATGCGTATCTATTTATCAAGTAGATTCCCAGTGTTGTTGTGGGTAAAATTTTAACGGGCACACAAACGTCAAAGAATACTATGTATTACACTTATCTCTCTCTCTCTCTCTCTCTCTATCTCTCTCTCTCTCTCTCTCTCTCTTCTCCCTCATCTCTAATGTGAATCGTTAAGCACATTTTGACTTCGTTCCACGACCTAAGCTCTCAGTTTCACGTTACCCTCGTAGTTTGTAAACGCATTAGAAATAGAATTAGATGCTAGATGCCTGTCTATTTCTCAAGTAGCTTCTCATTGTACAATTTATACAGTTATACAATGTATCGCAGTCTCTCTCTCTTTCTCTCTCTCTCTCCTCTCTCTCTCGCCACCTGTCTTTCTCGTTCCTTTCTCTCTTTATCTCTTTCAGTTTCCTTCTCTCTCTCTGTCTGTCTCTCTCCTTTTCTAATTTCTCCCTTACTTAAGAACCGTTAAGACAATTCTGACCTCTGTTTCCTAAGCTCTCATGCCCACTTTAGTTTCAAGTAACCTTGGTCGTTTGTGAGCGCAATAGATGCAAGATATGCGTCTATTTCTTAAGTACTTTCCCAGTTTTGTTGTGGGTTTCTATTTTACAACAGGCACACAAACGGCAAAGAATACAATGTATTACACTTCTCTCTCTCGTCCCCTCTCTCTCTCTCTCTCTCTATCCTCTCTGTTTCTCTACCTCGACCTGTATGTCTATATGTATGTTTGTCTGTCTGTCTCTCTTTTTCGTGTGTATGTGTGCGTGATCTCTATCTATTATTCTCTCTTTCTCTCTCTCTCTCTCTCTCTCTCTCTCCCTCCTCTCTAATTGTGAATCGTCGGGACCATTGTGACCTGCCTTCCGAACTAAGCTCCGCCCAAGTTTCACGTTGTCCTACAGTAACTGTTATTAAGCGCATTAGTTGCGGGGTACTCGACAATTTCTCAAGATCAAGTATATGGTACATGACGTAGCTTATCGGTGTTGTTTACAACAGGCACGCAAACAATACATGGCATGAACACTGTAATACATGCACAGATACAATGTATCGCTCTCTCACTGTTTGTCTCTCTGTCTCCCTCTCTCTCTGCATCTTTGTGTTTCTCTGTCTACGTTCCTCTATCTCTGTCTGTATGTCTGTATGTCT
>RQTK01000087.1:803693-813693 GCA_003991915.1 Elysia chlorotica
GAGAGAGGGAGAGAGAGAGAGAGAGAGAGAGAGAGAGAGAGAGAGAGAGAGAGAGAGAGACAGACAGACAGACAGAGAAGGAGAGAGAAATTTAAAACAGATACAATGCGACTATATTTACGTAGCCGAACAAATATCCACTTCCTCGTATTTCATAAACGCTCTAATATGATTATAATATTAACCTCCATGAAATACGATACAGTCATCACCTGTGTCGTAGACTACCACATCAGGACCTGTCATGGATGACGTATCGCTTACATCAGCCTGACAGTGGCACATATATACATGTACATATTGAGACACATAATACACTGACACACATAATGGTTTGGCACACACACTGACGCACTCAAAATAATGGTTTACCTTTTGTTCCCACATTATGGGAACACACACTGACACACTCAGAGGGTTTACCTTTCGTTCCCAATTTAAGGGACACACACACCCTTGCTTAATGGTGCACCATTACTTTGTTCCCAAATGTAAGGTATTTTCATTAAAATGGTTTGCTCTTAGTTCTCATATTTCAGGCAACCTACATAACACAAAGGCCATAAAAAAACAACTGTAGTGACATAGATGTTGGTAAGTTATTTTTTTAAGTCAACGATCAGCAACTTGGCTATATTAAAACACAAGAACGTCTGACAATTTAGGTGGTGATACACACGATACAGTGCAAGTATGGATGTACATGAACCAGGACTTGCTAACGCAGACGGTCACACTTTATTGACAGCGAGCAAAAAAAAAAGTCTGATATAGTGATAGTGCTCTACCATATCACTAATCCCTCATTCTACAAATAAGTGGAGCAATTTTTGAAACAAGCAAAAAGAAAAATAACTACAGCAACTGTAGCAACAACAGCAACAACAACAACAACAACAACAACAACAACAACAACAACAACAACAACAACAATACCAACAACGAGTGTCTAATGTATTCTGAGGACAGAAAGATGAGGAAAGTTCTAAACCAAAGACCTGAAAAGGTTTATAAAGTCAATGATGAAGATCTTTAAAGCTGATGATGATGATGAATTACAGTGGCACTGCATGTTGTTTGACAAAGTAGCACTTCAGACGGACAAGGGGGATCTGAGTTTGAAATATCGGGGGCAGTTTGTGCGCGACTTCATAATCTTATCTCATTTACAAACTTTGTATGAGAAATCATAAGTCTTTTATTAGGCTTTGAAAATAACGTCTTTACGCACATTGCTAGGGGGATTTAATAGTCTTTTTTATGAAGCTTAAAAAAGACCCATGTTTAACTCTTTCTACAGGTTTTTACTGTGTTAAAATCAGTTCTAAAATAAATTATTCTCTTTAGTGCATTTTATATGATATAACTGTTCTATAAAAAAACTTTATTAAAATTAAAATTGACCACCGTAAAAACTTTGTAATGGATTTCGTATAATCATAGCCTTATGAAAATGTACGAAAAGATCTTTTCTTTACGCACTTTGTAGGGGCTTTTACAGTCCCTACACAACATAAAAAGTATCTTCTTTGTGCATTTTGTAGGGGCTTTCACAGTCCCTGCGCAACATAGAAAGTATCTTCTTTGTGCATTTTGTAGGGCTTTTTACAGTCCCTTTTCAAGCCAAAACATAAAAAAATATGTTATTTGTGCATTTTGTAGGGGTTTTTACAGTCCCGTATCAATTCAAAAACATAAAAAAAGTATCGTCTTTGTGCACAAAATATATATTTTCTTTTACGCACTATGTAGGGGCTTTTTACAGTACCTTATCAAGCCAAAACATAAAAAAAGTATCGTCTTTGTGCATTTTGTAGGGTCTTTTACAATCCCTTATCAAAGCCAAAACATAAAAAATCATCTTCTTTGTGCATTTTGTAGGCGATTTCACGCCCACCTAAGTACAGGGTCGTTTCGCGTGTCGTGTTTCGCAATACCTGTACTTGGGTTGGGTTTTTTTTCTCTTTAGAGTTTCACATACAGTATATATAGGGTCAGAGGAACAGGCGGTGTGTGACTGTGTACAGTGACAACAGCTTGCTAGGCTAGTGGTATGTCTATGTATATATATGTTAACTCGTTGGGCAAGTTGTCAGGCACACTTATTACTTCAGTTGCTACAAAGTAGTCCTAGGTCTATAAATATATTATAATTATTAATACCCGGCTACTTGATCAGTTAGTGTTAGAGAGTTGTTGGTCTCGCCAGTACATTTATAACATTACTGTAAGGGTAATTATTTTAAGAGCACACGGTGTGTTACACGTCAGTAGGCTGGGAGTCTATGGCGACACGGTAGAACTAGACAAAGAATGCATCGCAGTATAGTCTATATGATTGCGAAATTATCATTGGATGACAGCCGTGAGAGAGATAGGAGAGAGAGGGAGAGGAGATAGGGATAAAGAGAGATAGAGAAAGAGAGAGAGAGGGAGAGATAGAGAGAGAAGGTGGTGAGGGAGGGGGAGATGATTGCTATGTGCGAACAAAAGCCGCCCATGGCCATGAGAAGAAAAGGGAACGGAAAAGAAAGGAAAATCATATACAGTATGTAATTACAGCAAAAAACAAGAAATTGCACTGTATAATATTTTAAGATATTTTATAATGCACTGTTGTTGTTTTTTTTGGATAGTTACCGCCAATGCCTTGGTGGTGCCACGGAGCACCGCCCCTATCATGCTGGGTAACTCCATCAGGCTCGCATGGGCGGAGCTTTCACACAAAGCCACGCCCTCATAATCTGTCACTGAGGCCACGCCCTCTGGTTTAAATTATAACATAGATCACGCCCTCCAATAAAATGTCACAGAGGACACGCCCCATGTACTGTAACACAGGCCACGTTCTCTAATAAAATGATACAGACATCAGAGCCACATAAACTGTCATAGAAGCCACGCCTTGATGAACGAACACAGAAACCACGCCCCCGAAGCCAAATCCTGACTTCCAGCTTCAAGTTCAAGATGAAGAATCCAAAAAGTGCTAGGTAAACCACTTAAATGCTCGCTTCAAGTGGCAAAGCGATTCGGTGCCGCTGCATTTGGCCATTTACACTAAAAGCCTGACTCTACCACTTTGGAAAAATACCTGAAAAGTTCCAGACATATAATCATAATTAATCCAGTGGTCTGCCTTTCCGAAACTCTTAACTTATACTACTACTTGCCACTACCACTACTACTACTACTACTACTACTACTACTACTACTACTACTACTACTACTACTACTACTACTTGATGATGATGATGATGATGATCAACTATTACTAACAATATTTACAATATTAATCACTATAATCGTCAAGCAAGCACCACATAGAACCACTTGCAAACTTTAATTCCCCTTCAGTTTTCCCCCTAACAGTAACACTGCAACTTGCGCATTCCAACAGATAATTATTGCACTTAGATGATCAATAGTATTTGTTATAAAGTAGAACTAGAAGTGTTAGTCCTCATTACACTTCCCATCATGAAGGAATGCACTCATCAGCTGATCTAGTACAGTAGTACAGTAGAATCAAAACACGTTGGTAACTCAAGTTTTACACAGGTCGCACTGGGAGAGATTGAAATAGAGAGAGAGAGAGAGAGAGAGAGAGAGAGAGAGAGAGAGAAATTGAGAGAGAGGGAGAGAAAGAGAGAGGGTGAGAGAGAGAGAGAGGGAGAGAGAAAGAGAGATTGAGAGAGAGGGAGATAGGGGGAAAAGAGAGAGACAAAGAGAAACGGAGACAGGGATAGACAGAAAGAGAGAGACAGACAAACAGGCAGACAGACACAGAGAGAAACAGGCAGGCAAAAGGAGAGAGCGATGGGAAGGAGAAAAAAAAAGAAAGATGATGAGAGAGAAAATGAGAACAGGAAGAGAGAGAGACAGAAAGATAGCTATCTCATCGAGCCTACCTAACAAACTACGGAGTACGTTTAAGCTCTATAAAGCCCCTCTATGCATATGGAATCTAGTTTTAATCTAACAACAATCATTTTTAACTCAGAGGGTATTACACACACCAAAAAAACGGAATCCACCACAACGCACATTATATTCATTTACACGGTATATGATGAAAAAGTCCAACGATATATTTTCACCGAATAATAGATCCTTCACAACTCCACAATACAAGTATTTAAGCGGGCACTAAAATCTACCGACAAAACAACAACAATCACGGCGACAACGCGGCTGCCATTAAATTTTGCTACTACATTGTACTCGTCACCATTCCGGACAGTGAGCAGTGATATCTCCACTACACGGTAACACACCTACTCAACTACACACCTACACACGCAACACGCCGGACCGGCAGGGTCGGGCTGGGATGGGGTGGGATCGGGTGTGTGTATGTGTGGGTGGGTGGGATGAAATCAGGCAACGGGTGGCACGATGGAATGAATAAATTATCGGGCGGCGGTTAAATTAAAACTAAGTAAAAGTCGAAATGCACAACATTGGGCCGCCGGATGGAAATTGGTATGGGTTTGATTCATGAGGTCAAGGCTTGTTTATGCAGAGCTTAACGCGGACAAGCGCCAAGAGGGGAAAGAAGGAGATGTCGATGTATTTCCTCGAAATTAATAAGATGCCGTATGTGTGAATGTGAGTGTGAGTAAGGATCAGCTGACATTGGTGCCGGCTTGAAATGGTAGTGCTAGGTGGTTAGGTGGGTGGGTGAGTGAGTGAGTGAGTGGGTACGTAGCTTGGTGGATAGGAAAGTTGAGAGATTTAGTGAGAAGGTATAATATGGTTCAGTGAGAGGAGTAAGTTACATAGGCTTGTCGATTAGTGAGTGAGTGAGCCCCAAGACTGACATCTGTCATATTTATTTTATGTGCTGCCACACAAGAGACACGACGGGGGTTGCCATAACTCCTGTCTCAGCTGGTCAAATTAAACGGACACGGACCCAACCAGTAGGGGGGCAAAATAGCCAGGGCTCGAACCACGGACCTCCTGCCTTGGAAGCCAAAGTTCTGCCCCAGGACCACCACCCCTTCCCTCGCCCCCCTTAACTAGAAAGGGGAAAAGAGATTACTGAAAAGGGGTATTTTCCTCTCTATCTCATCTCTCTCTCTCTCTCTCTCTCTCTCTCTCTCTCTCTCTCTCTCCCCTCAACTCTGCATAATTGACAATTAATGAATGAAAAAATGTCAGGTCATATCAACTTAGACCATATACTTAAAACAACAAGTGAGTAAAAATGAGCAAGTTATACGTTGTTTTATTTTTTTTTATACAACATGGACGGTATTTTCAAGGATATTTCTGGAAAGATATAGGAAAGTATGAATAATTTTATAACAAATTGAAAAGTGTTTAAAGCAATCACATATACGTCAACGTCTTGAATTTTCTTGTCCATCTTTTCCATTTTTAGAATTATGTTCAACGTCTACTGTTCTGCTACCGTAAGCAATCAGAGTGGCATTGTAAATGTCAATGTTAGAAAAAAAAAGTTTCGGCTCTGTATTCCATATTGTTTTTTGAAAACACGTTTGATGTAGTTTGATATTGGCTCATGCACTTTTAAATCTATTAGGAAGAACATGATTTATTCACCATAATAGGGTAGGTATAAGCATTAATTCCTTAAAATTTGGAACAAGGCTCATTGTGAAAAGAATTTTTGTATTATCGGAGGACTATTTTTTAAAAGTATCTTCCTAGGCAGCTAAGTTGTTGGCCGGACAACTCCCCTCACTGTGCTTAGTGAGCAGGGACATGCGGGAGAAGGTCTTCCCACAGCGCGTGCACCCGTACTTCTTCACGTCCGCGTGGGTCTGGAGGTGGGCGCGCAGGTTGGACCTGTCGGCGAACGCGCGGCCACAGTGGCTGCACCGGAACGGCTTCTCCCCGGTGTGTGTCCGCACGTGCCCCTGGAGCAGCCAGGGCCTGGAGAAAGCCTTGCCGCATGTGGGACACTTGCACGGCAGAGTGTGCGTGCGGATGTGCATCTTGAGGGCGCCAAGGGAGGAGTAGGCCTTGTCACACACCTGGCAGGAGAACTGCTTCTTGACGTGCAGGGCACAGTGGAACTCTCGGTGTTTGCTCAGCCCGCCGCACGTGGAGTAGCTCTTGCCGCAGGACGAGCACTGGTAGCGCGGGGGTGGAGCTTGCTGGGAGAATGTCCCTGGATGGAGCGCGGGGTGGGCATTGTGGGTCTCAGCAGTGGGGATAGACGGGGGAATCGCACCGTATGAGGCGCTTTGTTCGTGCAGCATTGCCAGCCAGGCTTTCACCGAGGGTGGAAGTCCAGGGTCTGCAGAGATTGGTGGAGGCACCACGCCGGCCACAGTTTGGGCTGCGATTGGACTTATTGGGTGTAAGGAGCTCCGGATACCATGACTCCTGTCTCAGCCGGTCACATTATACTGACACCGACCCAACCAGTAGGGATTGCAACAGCCAGAATTCGAACTCGGGACCTTTTGCGTCGGAAGCCGATGTTCTACCCCAGGGCCACCGCGCCCCTCGAGAGAGGGATGACAAGAGAAAGTACAGAAAACAAAGAAAAAAAGGAGGGACAAGTAAGAGAGAAGCAATGCATAGGATACTCTCTCTCTCTCTCTCTCTCTCTCTCTCTCTCTCTCTCTCTCTCTCTCTCTCTCTCTCTCTCTCTCTCTCTATGTCATGTGTACCTTTCTCTTTCGACTTCTCTTTCTCTAACTTTTCTGTGAACTGATAGGAGTTAAGTCAACCCTTCCACAGTGGGCGCTTCATTAACAGATACATGTACATATATATAAAATTCTTGTTTAAGACGATCAGGAAGTAGATTAACCACGACCTTCAGCAAAACAAGAACCAGGTTCTGTGAGATAATCAATAATAACACAAAACACACTAAACACACCAGACATACAGATAGACGGAGAGAGAGAGAGAGGGTACAAGAAAAAACAAAGAAAGAGGGACAAGTAAGAGAGATAGAGAGAGAGAGAAGGAGAGAGTGAGAGAGAGAATGAAATGGATAGAGAGCCAGGAAGGGAGAGAGAAAGAGTGAAATAAAGAGAAAAAAAGAGTGAGAAAGAAAGAGAAGAGTGGGAAATAAAGAGAGAGAGAGCTAGAGAGAGAGAGAGAGAGAGAGAGAGAAGACCAGAGACAGTCAGAGAGAGATAGAGATAGAGATTGAAAGAAAGAAAAAAGAGACGAGTGATATATATCGTGGGAGAAAGAAAGAGAAGAGTGAGAGATGGACAGACACACAGATAAAGAGATAGAGAGAGAGAGAGAGAGAGAGAGAGAGAGCGAGAGAGAGAGAGACGTGGAGAGAGTGACACCAAGACCTAATCCACTCAAATCCTGTTAAACACACAATACCCGACAAATTGCAAATGCAGTTCCAACAGAGAAAGCAGGATATCCGTTTCACGACTACGTCATACGTGTCTACGTGTGTGTATGTGTCATAACTTAAAATCGCAATGTGGGTATTTTAGTTGTGCGTATACTGAATGTACAGTGTTATCACTCAATGCGTGTGTTTGAATTATATTTATAATTTATACATTTATTTCGATACGGCTACTTAGCGTAGTGTCCGTTTGGGATCTTAAGGGTCCATATTACCATTGGACACTTCAGGAAGTTGAAGTTTATCTTAGATCGGGGCACAGAGAGCTTTACTAAGAGTTTAACGTCTCCTAAGTTTCCAGAACGATAGCTCGCTTAGAGTATTATTATTATTATTATTATTATATAATAATAATAATAATAAGTACATTTTTATAGCGCTTTATGCCGAGGCCTCAAAGCGCTTTACAAGATTCTTTCATTCGTCCATACTAATTGTACATTAGACACAGAGATCAACGTCTCCTAAGTCCCAAGAAAGATCGTGTACGGCGATGAGATCCCTTAACAGGATACCCGTAGCTTGGTCGGTCATGCAACTCTTGACACTGACCCAACAAGTCGGGAAAACAACGCAGTGGACAGGGTGGGGATGGTACATGTGCGCACAACCTTCCAATGGGTCCGATCTCTTTTCCCACATAAGTCACGTAATGCTTGTAAGCCGGCTAATGCAAAAAGGTACATAAACATAGGTCTATGCTCTAGCCCAACCAGCAAAATTGTCAGAAGTCAGTCTTGGGGTGCGGTCCACAATATAGCCTATTTAGCGCTGATGTTTGACGTTAAACCAACACAGCATAAACAAAAAATAACAAAAATAACAACTATCACGTGATTTTGTTCACGTTGGTCACTTCCGTTAGACACCGAGTGTTCTACTCTTGGAACTGCTCAACCTTCTTAGAAGTAATAACGCATGATGTGCTTTTGTGTCCTTGCTGGGGTTCAGTTTGCGTGACAGCCAGTAACATTTTCGGACGTCAGTCTTGGGACCCGCACACAATACAGCCTCGCTATTGACGTTAGCCGTTAAGAAACTAACTCTAATTTCCAATGTACTCTACCAATGTACCGACACGCCAACAACTTGTAAAACCATGCAACTCGACCGCCTTTGTCTGTCACTGTGTCAGGGGTTGGCAATCATCACGTTTTTTGGACTGCCCTTCAACTTGAAGTGTTCAAGCGTCTAGTTGCAAGTACTTGCAACACCTATAGGGCCTACACCTAACCCTACATGCTCTAGTTGTCGATCTAAAGAGGCTAGATTTCTAATTATTCGTTTAAAGCAGCAGTAACAACAGAAATATCAGCAATAGCAACTACGGGGACAATAGCAGCAAGTATACAAATCGGTTTCGAACAAACAAACAAGCAAACAAAACAAAAACAAACAAACAAGCAAACAAAACAAAACACACAACACAGGTTATAATCCAGCCTTTATTAACGATTTCCAAAGAAACCCTAGCGGTGCACGTAAATATTTACTGTATGTAGTTTGGTTACCACTGCCTTCACCTCCATTGTATAATGGCCAATCTCATATTTAAAATCCTCTTTAAAAAGTATGTTAGAAATGACATAGCACATTTAATAACACAACTGAGGTCACACTATACCTAAACTCCTTTTTAATTTTGTTATTCCGTACACATTCTAACATTGAAATCATTACTCCCCTCCTTTTTGTGTTCGAAAACGAATAAATTAAAACAAAAATTACACAAGCACACTTTAATCTGATCTCGTATGATCTCCTGTATATTCAAAGTACAATAGCGGCGCAATACATGCAATTCACGCTTAATTTAAGGTTTACAATCACCTGATTAGTTGCTAGGACAGTCTAGTCATGCTCGAAACAAGCAATTCAATGGATCGAATCCAACACAACTAGGAAAGGAAGAAAGAAAGGAAGAAAGAAAGAACCAAGGAATTATGCATTGCATTTACCAAGACGAAACATAGTTCTTTGAGTTCAAGATTCTGTTTGGATTTTCGATGGATCGATAGAGCGCTGGCCTGTGAAAAGTACATGTTGTTATTTTCAGAAATCGTGCATTGCTTGGCAGATCATGTTCCGAACAATGCCAGCTCTGTCCAACCTTTAATACTTTTGAGAGTCATTTTAACACATTTTCACAAGACGTGTTTTACTTTCTTTAAAGTTTTTGTTTAAACGTTCTTCTAAAAACTATGTTTCACTTTTTTAAGGGTTTGTTGCATATTCTACAATCATGTCGATTTTCACTCTTTTAAAAGTTGTTTCACTCATATGATATAAATTGTATATTTTACATTGAGGGAGCCCAGTTTCACTCTTCTAAGAGTAAAATATCGCTTTCAAGAGTCATGCTTCACTCTTATCAGATTTAACTTTCGCTCTTTGAACAGGTATGTTTTACTCGTTTAAGTTATAATTTGTCGATTTATTTTACAGTTATGTTTCTTTCTTTTGAGAGTTCTGTACATGTATCGCTCTTGGGTTATGTTTCAAAAACAATGTTTAACTCCTTTCAAATTCATGTTTTACATGTTGCATGTATTTAAAATAGTTATGTTTCACATTACCCGGATAGGTTCGGTCGACATAAACAGGACTTCATAGCAGGAGGTTCGAGTTCTTTGT
>RQTK01000087.1:827238-853832 GCA_003991915.1 Elysia chlorotica
AGAGAGCGCGAAAGGCACTAAGAAAAGGCAGATGAAGATGAAAAGGTCTGTAAACTAGAAAGACCGACCGACCAGACCAAATAACAAATCAAGATAGAGACAATTAAGCCCTGATGCGTACATCTACAGGCAGACGGACCATGTTACATGACATACTTAATTATTGATCTTCGATAGAGAGGAGCACAGTTCGATAAATCATGATGAGAGCGTTTCAGTTCTGAGTTTTAAGTTTGTTGCTTAGCATCCAGGGTCAATACTATATAGGCTATATCGTGGATGGGTCCCAAGAGTGACATCTGACATTTTTACCAGGTGCCTCACAGAGACACAGTTCGGGTATACCAGGACTCCTGTTTCAGCCTTAAAGAAAAGTACATTTCGAGAGATCATGAGATCTAGATTGTCCAATACAAAATGTATAGGTAGGTCGGGCTTTTTCCGATATGTCGTAATTATAACACTGAAATATCGTGAGATCTAGATCGTCCAATATAAACATTATAGCCAGGCCGGTTTTTCCGATTGAATAGTGTCGTAATAACCTCAATCACGATCCATTTAGACTTGAGGGCGAACCGAGTCGAGTGATAAAGCGTTGGTCTCCGGATCGGGGGGTCCGCGGATCGAGTCCCACAATAGGTCGATTTATTGGTCCAATTTCGTCCCCTATAACTGGTTGGGTCGGTGTCGGTATAATGTGACCAACTGAGACAGGAGTCATGGTATCCCCGCCCCGTCTCGCGTGTGGCAGCAGTCTTGGGGTCCGTCCACAATGTAGCATATATAGTGTTGACGTTGAACATTAAACCAACTCAACTCAACTCAACCCGTTTAGACTTAGTTACCAGTCACACCACCCTACAAGGGAGAAGACTAAATCTAATCTGCAAATAATATGTATTATACAAATTTAGATCTATCGTCACGTCGAAGTGTCACGAATAGGTCCACGTGACGATCCGTTTAAAGTAAGTTACAAGTTATACATGTACCACTGAGTAAGGGTTGGGTGAGTGGGTGGGAGGTTACCACATTCGATTTGGATTGAGTTGGTTTCTATATAGGCTATATTATTGCGGACGGCCCACAAGACTGGCGTCTGATATTTTTTTGTGCTGTCACACACGAAACAGGACGAGGAGATCTGGACTCTTGTTTTAGCCGGTCACCAACCAGTAGGGGTAAAGATCGGACAAATCCATTTTTGCCCGATCGTAGGATTCAAGCCGCAGATCTCCTGATCTGATGACCTTTTGAGTCAGTTCGCTTCCTCCACCCCCGCCCATATGACTGTTTAGTTAGTTACCAATTACACCACCCAACCAGGGAAAAGACTAGATCCGATCTGCAAATAATATGTATTATACAAATTTAGATCTATCGTCGCCTCGACGCGTCACGATGAGGTCACACGTGATGATCCGTTTTAAGTTAATTACAAGTTATACAGGTACCACTGAGTAAGGTGGGTGGGTGTGGGTGTGTGTGTGGGGGAGTGGGGGGTAACCACATTCGAGTTGGATTGAGTTGGTTTCTATATAGGCTATATTATTGCGGACGACCCACAAGACTGGCTGGTTGGTTGGTTGGGTTGGTTTAACGTCCAACAGCAGGTGTGTGTGGGGGAGTGGGGGGTAATCCGAGTTGGATGGGGTTGAGTTGGTTTCTATATATGCTATATTATTGCGGACGGCCCACAAGACTGGCGTCTGATTTCTCTTTTTGTGCTGCCACACGCGAAGCAGGGCGAGGAGGCCTGGACTCTTGTTTCAGCCAGTCAAAAATCAGTAGAGGTAGAAATCAGACAAATCCATTTTTGGCGGTTTGCAGGATTCAAGCCGCAGGACTCCCGATCAGATGACCAAAGATCTACCACTTGAGCCAGCTCGCCCCACCCCCGCCTTTTCCCCCCTCCGTTTAGAGTTAGTTACCAGTTATACCACCCAACAAGGGAAAAGACTAGATCCGATCTGCAAATATGTGTGCCCAAATAATTGTATAGACTAATTTTGTATAGACCTATGGTCACCTCCAGGTGTCACAATGAGGTCACACGTACACGCAAACAGACTTGGTAATACACGTAGTACAACCAACTGGTCACTCCATTTGTTTAATGTCCTATATTGTTTCTAAAAAAATATATGCTCTAAATCCCTAGTACACATGTACTTTGGGACACCACACACTTGAGGTGAAAAAATATTAAACTGTAAACCGAAAGAGCCACCAAAAGAAATAGTTTTAGCCTCCAAAAAGGTGAAAGAAAACGTTAACATTTTTTTCGGCGTTAAATTAGCTGCAAGGTGTTAATATGGTAGGCCTACACTATAATATCTAATACACTGTGATAGCTTTTACTCGTATATTAGGTGGTAATACTAGGGCGTGGTCTTATTGTGGGTACCACAGCACTCTGGGGTGTCGGTGGTCCTGGGCTAGAACATCGGCTTCTGACACAAAAGGTCCAGGTACGAGACCTGGCGATTGCGCTACCTACTGGTTGGGTCGGTGTCAGTATAATGTGACCGGCTGAGACAGGAGTCATGGTATCCCCGCCCTGTCTCGTCAAATTTTTTTTTTTTTAACGTATCGGCGTATTTATTTTTTAACCCCAAGAAAATGTGGTTTATTTGGTGTTTGTTGTCCTGGTTTACCTCAACAGGTAAATTTTGTTGTGGATGAGGGTATGTGCTGTGGCAAGGGGTCCAACTCTGTGATAAGTTACCTTCACTTCTTTTTTGAAAAATATGGCTTGGGTGAGACGGAAGTTGTTCTTTAGTGGGCAGAACAAGAACAACTTCATGTTGTGGTATTTGCTCTGGCGGGTATCTCACGGGTACCACCGACAAATTTCTCTGAACTTAATGGTTCCTGGCCACACCAAGTTTGCCCCTGATTGGTGTTTTGGCTTATTAAAACAGAATTTAAGGCGCTCAGAGGTTCACTGTCTTACAGGCATGTGCTCAGTAATTGAAGGTAGTGCTACAAGGTTCAATAAAGCTCAGCTTTTTGGCCTTGAAGATGGTATTCTCATAGTGCCAACCTATGATTGGCAAAGTTTTTTAAGTCCATATTTCAAACCTCTGAGAGGTATCAAGTCTCTTTTCCATTTTAGATTTGTAGATGGGGCTACAGTATTTGCCAGGGAAACAGATGGAGAAGAGCTTGGCTACCAACTCCTCAAAGATTTATCAACCCCTCCTCCGAGGGAAGTGCATGATCCATAATCCCCACCAGGGCTGTCTCCCAAGCGGCTCTAAATATTTGTTTCAGAACATCAGGCAGTTTGTCAGAGAGGATTGTCAGGACATCCTTTGCCCAGCCGTACCAGAGTGAATGACTGTATTTTTGTTCTGTTGCTTTTCTGTTTCTATCCTTTCCATTATTCTAGTTTTAGGGGCATTGGGAAAAGTTCTTATTTTTTGTTGTATATACCTATTGTCACATTGTTTATACATAAATTATACTACCTTGCTAGTTATTTTCCAAGTGAATTGTTTTCTTTTAATGGAAAAGTCAGTCTATAATACTTTATTTATGGTGGTTTATTATTTATTCATTGAAAGTCGATTGATTTACCTCATTAATAAAATTTTGTGAATTATCTTTGGAGTTTATGTTTTTCGTCAATTTCGTACTGTTATGGTGAGGAATGGAAAATTATGATGTGCTGTAAAAAATTTTTCAATGCATGAAATTGTGTGAACATTTTTGTGAGGTGCAAGTAAATGTGTTTTATGTCTCTGCCAAATTTTATTGCTCTAGCATAATTAGAACACACTGGTTACTATGGAGGCAATTCGACATTTTTAAACGGAAATTTCTCGAAAAGAAATTTTTTTGCTTCATGCGCACAACCTACACATAGATTACAATAACTCAGCCAAAATTTATCCGATTGACTCGAACTTGGTACCAAATTAAAGCTGAAGACATGGGCTATACAAAAATGTAAATATCTCAAAACATCCCAAATGTACCTTATGCCCTGAATTGACAGAAACCATCACAAATCACAAGCTTTATTTACATAATAATTATTATTCTTTAGAAATAAACTGCAGGTGAAAGTACATGCAATTAATTTTTTAAATGTAATTCTTGCTCATGAGGGACTTCAACTTTCGAATCTAACACGCAACAGCAATTCTGAGTATACTAATAAGGTACTGAGTAATACATGTATATGGGGCTTGAATTAAATAAAATATATTTCTTTCTTCAGTCTATGAAAATAAACGTCATTAAATAAAACAAAATATTTAGCAATACAAAATGTTTGGAGCATTAAAAAGAGGAAAACTTAAATAAAAAAATAAATCAATCATATAAAAAATGCAAGCTGAGACCTAAGACCTTAAATCTGGGGAAGAGTTTTTCTTTCTTCGCACCAAAGACAGCATTGTATGTATAACTACATATTGAAAAATTTGAATTTGCTCTGCTGAGGTCCAACACCCCAAGGATCTCACCAGTCCAATAAACAACTGATCGCATAATCCTTTACTACAAAACTTGATGGAGGGTATGATACAGTTCAGGCTGCCATCTTGAACTAACAGACTAAATATGAAGCTGTAGCCAAACAATACTAATTACCAGTCCAATAAACCAGAATCTAATTTTGCATTCATTGTTTTCAGCTTAACTCGTTGAGCAATCAAATTTCTTTCATTATACTATACTAACCACTTCACCAATACGATACATAAATATTTGAATTACATAGGACTCTTGGAATCTTGAGAACTCATAAAGTTCCCCAACTTGACAATGACAGTACATACGTGAATAGAAATTTGAGCAGAACGTGTAATTGTTGCATTGAGATTATAATGAGAAGTTGTGCACTGCATTGTCACTTGTCAGTATTTGTTGCTGTCAGTATTGTGAGACACTGCTAAAAAATACTGTAATTATTTGGCTTTTTTCATCGTGCTCCAACTAGATCTAGAATCTACTTACTTGCAGGAATTTATCGCTAGGTGTCTGGATTTAAATAGGAGAATTGACAAGTTTTCAAATGTAAAGCCTCGTCGAGCTGAGATCCTATAAAAATAACAGAAAGCTCAACACCGCCCTCACAAATAAGTATGGAACATTCTTATCATTATCATCATCATCATTATTATATTTATTATTATTATTATTATTATTATTATTATTAATAATGGTGTTGCTATTGCAGAAAGTTATTATAACCGCATAACCTTACTTTTGTTCTGTAATCAAGTCGAAGAATTAGATATTGATTATAGTTTTCATTTATAGTGAAACTACAAGTCCCTTTGCCCGACTTGTTTTTGAAGGCACGAGCCGCCACTGCAGAAGTGTCTTTCGCCAAAACGCAAGTGCTACGTGATAAATGTGAGGCAACCGAGGTGCATCAGGCACAAGTCTGAGATACAAGTTTTAAGCCCTCTCAACATAGAAACCTTTCTACATGTCGTTTTCAAATGGAGACAGTAGAGTTACTTTTTTTCCCATCCTCTTAAAGTTCATTGATGCTTTACAGCACGTTGAATTCATGTGTAAATAACTCTAAACGTTCATAGTGTGACTTAAGCCTGGTTCGCCCTGGTTGCTTCACATATCATTGTATGGTGAAAATAAGATCTATCTAACTGAACTTCCAGATACAAAATGCGTTAAAGGCTTTTGCTCTATCTTAACATAAATGTTTGCGATTTGAACCAGAATTAAGGAAATAAAACAGTTTTTATCGATTATCTCAAATGTACTAAAAATGACTTAGACCAAAATCATAGCTCAGTGAGGATTTTAAATGTAAGAGTGTATTGAAGAAGACAATTACAACATTAAGTTTTATTTGATAAAGGAACCATTTTGAAAATAATAAAGCATTTTTTCCCATTTATTTGGAATATTTTCTCTCCCAACAAAAACAAATAGAATGAAAGAAAGTACATTCTGTTTAGAGAATTGATACCAAAACTATATACATGTGTGCACTAACTACTAAGCCATCAACATCATTTAATCTTTGTACATTCCTTCATGTGTTTAGTTTACAGAAACCTTACAAAAAAACAACAATAAGCAAAAAACCAACTCATACACACACACACACATTCATACCTTCTTTTTTTTTTTAAATTTTAAATAAAAAGCGTAGAGATTGTCGTCCTTTATAAGCTTTGAGAAATGCTAGCGGAAATTATGTTTGCTATAAATACTGTACTCATTTGAGGATACTAAGTGCGGGTTTTATCTCTGACTGTGACTAAATTGGAATAATCATACGCAATTATTTATTATGTTAATTACAAACACAGTTGCTAAAATAGCTGTTTAAGATTGAATTATATTTGTATAATATGTTTGACAACCCCCCCCCCCCCCCCCAGAAACCTCCCCAACAAAAAACAATATGGTCTTTGTTAGTCTTCAAGGTTGAATTGAAAAGCTGTACTACAAATTGTAGGCTCCTCAGGTGTTGAAAAACTATTCCTTAAAGTATCCAGTTCTTGTATATTTATATACTGTTATTTTCAAAATGTTTTTTCCCCGCACATAGTTTTCAGCAACTTTTTCGATATCAAATTTGTCAAGAAAATCTCTGTAAATTCCGAATATATAAGAGAAAAAAAAACAAAAACAAAAGTAAAATTGTGTAATGATTATAAACCTGGAGAAAAATTTGTATGCAAACAGGATAATTTAAGCAACCTAATGGTAAGAAAAAATAAGTGAAATTTAAAGTTACAGTGGAATCCATGCTAGACAAACCCTGTTCAGGATAAACTATGGCTCTGTGTAAACAATTTCTCCGAGGCACCACTTCCCTTGTTTTCCACCCTGAAGCCCCTGTTTGATATCATCATCATGGAGTGCTGTGCCGGTTGGCGGTGGCGATTACGTCCCTCCACATCTCTCCGTCCTTGCATTTCACAATCAGGTCGAACCCTCTGCCTCCACCACTTCATCTTCCTAGCCCTTCCCATATCTTTTCTCCCTGCCTTCTTCTCACTCTCATTCTCTTCATTTTACCAGTTGTATTAACATGTTCTAAACTATGTCTGCGCATCACATGGCCAAAGAATTTTGTTTGTTGTTGCCTGATTTGATAAAAACTTGAGGAGATAAAATCAACTTTTAGTCTATCACTAGGATGTTCATCTAAAGCATATATTCCACGAGACATTGCAATACCACCCATAAGAACCAGCATAGAATAAAAAAACATTTCACCTGAAGGAAAAAAAAATTATTGATAAACTATAGCATTTCATGAAATCTGTGTAAGGCCTGTTAGTTTTTCTTGTCGGACTCGCCTAATACTGTCTGTGAGATCCATTTCAGATAGGGGGCGTTGCCATTGTCAATCTGGAAATAGAAAAACAAAATCAGAAGGAATGTCTTGGGGTTTGCTTATAGATACGAGTGAAATGGCTCAACTAGTAGAGTGTTGATCTCCAGATTGGAAGGTCGCTGGTTTGAAAATTTATATGTGCTATTTTGACCCCGGTTTGGTTGATGTCAGTGTAATGTGACCTGCTGAAAGAAGAGTCCAAGTCTCTCGGCATTGTCTTGTGTGTGGCAGCACATAAAATAGTCAGATATCAGTCTTGGGATCCATCTACAATACATTCTATATAAGGTTGTGGTTGGATGAGAAGCAACCAACTCATCTTTTGCTGATAGAGATAATGTGGGCGAGGAAAGGTAAAGTAAACCAGTTCGAAAATTTGTTTTAGACATTGCAACTGACCATATATGGACTTATGTTACATAAATTCCCTAAAATAAAAAAGCACATAATGTGTACCCATTTTTCATATACAAAAATATGGACTTAAATTAGGTTGGCACACAAACACACATGCAATCAAACGTTCTTTGTAGCATATTATCAAAAAAGTAAAGTATTAAAAAATTTATTAGTCAGATTTTGTTCCCTTCTGGTAGATTTTGTGTCAGTGACAGGGTCGGACAGAGGTCCTAGTACCCCTACCTCTGTGTGCCAGCACGTAAAATTGTCATACATTAATCTTCTGTCCTTTTGACTTTGGATGTTATGGAACCAACAAACCAACCAATCAACGCAGCCTTAGGAATAATTATATATACACCTTGATAATCAATTTTTTTTCTATAGCCCACTACCTTATGATTTCACATTTCAAATTTGAAATATGAAATACTTCTGTGGTCGCCTCACATGAGAATCATTTTTCAAATAGAGACACACACATGCACATAATATATACATTGTATATCATGATGGTCAGATAAAGTAAAAGTAGTTAAAACATTCCAGTGTAGAGAGCACCGTCAGTAATATTTGTACGGCAGAAAATTGACCTCACTTTGCATCTGATTTAATTCACTTCTTCAAATTATACTGATCAATGTGATTGACTTAATTAAAAAACGAGGATTATTAGACATAGCACCCCTTCCCCATTCCCACCATAAAAATGTTGAGGCCAAACATTTCTTGACATTGAGTGGTCATCATCTACAAACTCATATTTCACAATTGTTAAAATTTGTTACACTATGTACATCTGAACCTTGGAACAAAAAGGAGTTGGCTCAATGGCCTCTGGTTTGATCCTCAACTGGACAGCCCTTTTCCCTATTGTTTGAATCAGTGTCAGTATAATGTGGCCAGCTGAGGCTGAAGCCCTGCTGTCATTTCTCTGTCAATGTGTGGCAGCTTTTGAAAGCTTCAGACATTAGTCTCCGGCTCCGATAACTTTATAACCAAGTTGGTGAAGATGGATGTTGGATGTTAAAAAATAAACCGGAACCTTAAAATCTCGACGCATTATTTCTATCTGAAACTAAAAATACTTTAAAGGAAACTTACTGGAGATGAAATCACCTCTGCACAATCATAGGGGTGGTTATTTCTGAGGGAGAGAGAATTGAATAATGATGGCAACTTTTTTTTTTCTTCAATTCATGAGTTCAACGTAGTCGTAACCAAATTTGTAATGGACCAACAAATCAAAGGTCAAACCAATCTTAAAATAGGCTAAAGATTTACACGCATAATTATGTTGCCCGTCTATCCGACGTTATATTCGGGCTCCTATCTAAAAATATCTCAGACTATGTCTGCTAACTAGGCCAAAACCTACTAGGCCCTAACACACGGGTTTTGGGAAGGCCACGATATAGGCTAGGTTAAGCTTCTAGGCTTGGCCTAGGCAGTGTTGTTTCGTTTCATGTTTTCTGAATAACATTTTGCTTGATTTATATATCGATAATAAATTTCAGTATGGTATGTTATTATTCTTTATATTTTTCGCTTTTGTCATTTTAAATGTCTGTCGTTTTATTACTAATATGAGAATAAAAATATACTACTTACAAAAAAGAAAACAACATTAAATCCATTTTGAAAGCTTTATCATAGCAGATGGGTCTTGTGAGAGAAAAGTTTTAAAACTGAAGAATATGCGAAACATAAAGACGGAGAAAATCGAAGGAATAAAGAAAAAATACTGAAACTGGCCATCCTTTACCGACCCTTGATCTGTGTGTGTTCCAACTGTGGGCCTAACTTTAAGCTAGCTTAAGTCGAGGGTTCTCGCTAGTCACAAGGCCGTACTGAGGTGACCTACATGTTAACCAGGATCCCAATCAACAAAATTAATTCACGACAGTAAATGAAAATGAGATCAGTATTCTAAAAATGAAATCCAGAAATAAAATGAGATTTAGTGCAATTTCAACCTGTTTTAATAGTAATTTTGTTTGAGACTATTCTTGGTTCAAACCGAATCATCAATGAGGAAATACACCGGATCTAAATTTAGAAAGGAGCCCGAATATAACATTGGATAGACGGGCAAGAGGTGCACGTTAATCTTTTGCAGTTAAAATATTCTTGAGTTTTTTTTAATCTCTTATTTCCACACATTTTCAGTTACTCCTGATTCTTAATTGATCCTTGAACTTAAGTATTTGTAGTGTTTCAAGAGTTGTGCTTGATATCAGAACTAAATTCCTATTGCATCAAAAGATCTAGTTTTAAGAAAACGGCAAAGTCAATGTCAGATAGCCATGCAAACGTTCTGATCGAAAAAGCAGACCAATTTGGGCTCCTAAACCCAACTAAATCATATAATTTTTATATAAAACTATATGAAGATGGTTTAAAATTTATACCAAATCATTGGTTGGAGAAAGAGAATGTTCTTAACATTAGGTCTCCTAGGTTTAAAAAAAAAAATGATGCTATGAAATGATCCCAGAAGGGGATACCCGTAAATGCTGGGCCCATGTCATTGAGAAAGCTATGACTCTATTATAAAAAGTGAATGTTTCCCTGTAAAATAGTGCTAACCTGAACTACAAATGTACTCTAAAACTATTCCTGCTTGTACAAAATGCATAATTTTACAGTTATCTAAACACATACGATTAATTGCAATTTATATGTATCTCAAATAGAGGTTATCTTAACAAATAATTCAAAAATAAATGTAAACTTAAAATAAAATAAAAAAATTACTTGACATATTCTGAAAGCTCATCAACTTTGTTTGTTAGTGTCTTGACCATCTGGAAAAAAGGGAAAAAAATATAGATACATGGAATGGTAAGCAACAAATACAACAAAAATAACAAAATTAAACACGTTCTCACTTCAAAAAGTATTACATTAGAAAAATAAAAAGAAAACAACAAACAAAATTCAAACTCTGTGAATAATGTGAGAGCTATCGAATATGAGTCAATTACACTACAACTCCAATCCAATGCATTCAGTTTCAAAGAACATTATACATTCAACCAACAGAAAAAAATCCCTGATTAGTTTCTTCTTTGCCCTGAATAAACTATCTTTGATCCAATGAACTAGATGTACTTATCAGTTACTATATAGCTCTAACAAAATTTCAAACAAAAGTTTAGACTATGATTGGCAAGCATGATGGTAAGAGATCAATGACTTATGAGACAAAGCCGCCATTACTTTAAATTCTATGATGTATTTAAGTGTACAGATGCACAGTTGCACAGTTAATTTGTGGAAAAAAAGAAATTGTAGTTTATGCTTTTCAAAAAGAAACTATCTTCTTCTGTTTGCGTTCGTTTTCAACATGCCCAAATCTTTTAAACTTTCAGTATAACCTCCTCGATGCAAGCATGTTGTAGGGTTTCCAGGGCAATAATTTTTAAACTCCAGTGCTGTATCTGAACGCCATGTTGTTTGCCTGGGTTGGGAATCAGAGTAACATGGCAAGAGGACATGTTCTGGAGTTTGAGGGATGTCTCCGCATTCACAGAAATGAACGCTGCTCATCTTTAATTTGTTCATGTGTGCATTTAGTTGGCAATATCCTTTTCTGAGTCGAAAAAATTGTGGTTTGCTGACATCGTGGGAGATAATGTACGTTGCCCTTTACATACATTGTTTGTTCTGATTTTCCAAAAATTGTTTATGTTGTTTTTATGTCGCTTTCGTTTCTTGGAATTATATTTTTGTCTATGGTTGAACTTTTGAAGAGCCATCTTTTGCAGGCCTGTCATCTGCCTCATTTCCCCGAAATTTTGTAAGATTGTTTCTGTCATTTAACCTTTAGCTCCAGATTGAATAGACTGAGGGTTGTACGGCAATTACTTAGGATAACAATATCTTTATTGATAGTGTTATTTTTATCTAGAAGTATGGAGGTTGCTTCCTGGATCGCATGGAGCTCTGTGTGGTAATTGGATGCCAGTTTGCCTGCAGGAAAAGAATTTTTTCAGATGCTCCATCTGGATATTTTATTACAATTCTCGAGCCTCCATTTCTGGTTGCATCTTCAGCCGAACCATCAGTGTAGACATGGTACCAGGTTTCAGAGGGATAATTCTCCTGTATATACTCCAGAGCTTTGGATTTTACGATAGAATTTGCTTCCACATGTTTTTGGACCCCTGGAATTTTTGTGATAATTTTGCATATTTATTTCAGGGTAGAAATTATATGATTTAGTTGGGTTTAGGAGCCCAATTTCGTCTGCTTTTTGGGTCAGATGTTGGCATGGCTATCTGGCATTGACTTAGTCTTTTTCTTAAAACTAAATCTTTTGATGCAATAGGAATTTAGTTCTGATATTTTAGTGTGCATTGAACGGTGTTGCAAACGTTTATATTTTTCGGCTTGTAAAACAAGCTTTCCCTCCCTTTTCTTCTTTAGATATTGCATACCAGCAAGACTTTCCATTTCCACAATTGGTGTAGACTTAATGCCTCTACTGATTATTTTGAGACGTGCTTGTCGATCTTTTCAAGTTGTGATGATGATGCTATGGCAAATGTTGAAGACCTGTGCTCTAGAATTGGTTGAACACAGCCTGTTTAGACCTGATTTAGAGTTTGTGTGTTGGCACTGCATTGAGTACCTGCAAGTTTCTTCATAATTTTCATCTTTTGGGTCCCTCTGGACTGGAGATCTTCTATATGCCGAGATCAGGTTAGACGTTGATTAAAAGTGACACCAAGATACTTTGGGGTTGAGACTTTCGGAAACAGTTTGTCCATTTACTATGAGTTTAAGAATGCTGGTTTGGTTGATACTGAGAACAGGGTTGTCAATGTCCTGTTTTCAATTATTGTGACTCCCCAGTCTTTGCCCACTGTCCCACCTTACTAATGGCGTCCTGCATTCTGGTTTGTGCGATGCCAACTGAGCTTGCCTGAGTCCAGATTGCTAAATCATCTGCATGTAAGGCTCTGTGGATTTAGGGGGTGAATTGATTGAGTAGATCGTCAATGTACTCAAGAGAGAGAGAGTTGGAGATAATACTCCACCCTGAGGAACTCCCTCATGTAGGTAGGTGTGCCAGAAACCAAACAACTAAAATTAATATAAATATTAAAACTCAACTCACCAAAATTAATTCACTGTCTTCTTCAATCTTTCCTTCCCATTCATATCTGTTATAAAAAAAAAAGGCTGTTGATATTTCTAAGAATATTTATTAAACTTTGAATAGATTAAAAGGGGCAGTCATAAACATAGCTCAAGAACAACAAATACGACAAACAGACACAGAAAAATGCAAACTGATGACATGGACGAGGATCAAAATCTGCATTCTGCAGCTATAGATAATAGAGCTAGATCATTCTACTTATTGATTTTAGATTTCATAGGAAATTGGAAAAAAAACAACCAACAACACAGAAATCCTGCTATAAATTTCATTCTTCCAGAAACATTAGTTCACCTGCTCTTCCTACAGTGAGCATGTTGTAAAAAATCTTTTTTCGTTTTTTAAATTAATGGAAACCTACTGTGTTTCACACTAAAATTTCCAAACGCCATGTTCCAAAACCCAAAGGTCATTACGCTTAGAATCCTTAGACCACAAACAGTGGGATCCCTTTAAGGCAAACCTCGTGGAGACAGTATTTATAGTTTAGTTAATCCATAAATTAAACAGCGACTATAATAAAAAAGAGAAAAATTGGCGCCTTTGAAAGAGATTTTACAAAAAAAAAAGTGGTTTATCATATGCAGATTTCGCTGTAAAGACTAACCAGGAGAATAATTAAACAAAATATCCTCTTGATTGGTTGGATGTTTATTTAAAAGCATATACATTTGTCTTTTTTGGAGGGTTGAGCTGACGTAAGTAGCAGAGAATTGGGAGATACCTGGTTCGAGCCTTTTGAAAAAGTTTATTTGATAAATTTGCCCCATTCTGGTTGAGTCTGCGTCAGTATAATGTGACGGGCTGAAACAGGAGTCCTGGTATCCCCGCACTGTCTTGTGTGAGGCAGTACATCAAATTGTGTCTGATGTTAGTCTTGGGACCTGTCGCCATATAGGGTTCTCCTTAGAAACATAGGACCAGGAGATGTAAGACTCGGGAGAAGCTTTTCTCTTACAGAGAACGTCCATGTTATCACTGTTCACCAGTGCCAGATTGACAGAGTCCTGGTGACGGTGGACTATGAATGTGATTGTTCCAGATATAGTTAAACTTACACTGAAGTCACCCCTGGAATAATATTCACACATGCTGCTAGTCTTTTTTTCACAAGGTCTCTGAAATTAAAAAGAAAAAAATTCTTAATTTAAGGCTTTAATATGGCACTACAGTGGAGTCCTCACATGTGATCATAAGATAAGACAAGATAAGATAAAATAATCTTTATTCGTCCCTTTGAGGGAAAATCGACTTGGACATGTTAAATGTATTTCACACACATAATTATAACAAACTAAACATGGTTACACAAAAATTTAAAACGATACAATTTTTTGATATACTTTAATTTATATATATTTTTTGGAGATACAGTTTACATTACATTATTATGATTTATGTTTCTTTACATGTGTTTTGTAGAAATATATATTAAGTTTAACCAAAAAGAATTTAAGCATATATGTTGATAGGAAAACATGAACTTTTTCTTTCACCTCCCTTTACTCTCTTTTCACCATTATACTCATTTTTTCAACAGTGTCTTTAAATTTGTAAAACGTCTGCAATTATGCTTAACACCCCAACAAGTGATGCCAAAACAAATAATGATTTCTATGGTTGCATTGTTCATAATGGTTTTGCTAACATTAAAGGAATTTAGTTTTCTTAAAAAGTACAGTCTTCGGTTTTACTTTTTACATAAAATGATCAATATGAACATGCCAGTTTAACTTGGAATATACTTTCAGGCCTAACTATTTGTAGCTGTCGACAATTGTAACAGTCCTGTCTTCAATTGAGAGAGGAATCTCTTTTGTCTTATCTCCGTCGTAAAACTTTTTTATCTCAGCTCTATGCAGAGTTGTATCATCGGCAGATTTAATAAGATGAGTGTTTTCTTCGGTGGCCCTGTAATCATTAGTGTACATTGAATATAGGACTGGAGATAATACACAACCTTGAGGAGTGCCCGTATTAGTTAGCATCTTTTCTGAGAATTTCCATTGATATTAACAATCTGGGGCCTTTTTTGTGAGGAACTGTTAATTTTTAAAGCTAATAATTTTTCCACTAATAAATGAGCTTGGATGATGTTAAAAGTCGATGAAAAATCTATAAATATATATATTTGCATATGTTTTAGGCGCTTCAAGATGTTTCAGGATGTTATTGATAAAAACTAACAAAGCATCCTCTACACTTCTATTTTTTCTGTATGCGAACTGCATAGAGTCTAATTGGTTTCCATTTCCACAGTCGGAGAGTAGATAGCTTAGGATAATTCTTTCAAAACATTTAAAAACAATAGATGTTAAAGGTAGGCTACAGGTGTGAAGTCGTTAAGGTCCTTTGCTGTTTTTTTCTTAGGTACCGGGATAATTGCAGATGTTTTCCAAATTTCAGGAATGGTGTGGTATGTGATAGAGAAGTTGAAGAAAAACGTAAAAATTGGGGCGAGCTGCTCATAACACCCTTTCAGTATCATACCAGAAATCTCATCAATATCATGTGACGTTGGAGGTCATTGCTCGACACTCATGTGTCTGTCCATAGATCTCTCTCTCTCTCTCTCTCTCTCTCTCTCTCTCTCTCTCTCATCTCTCTCTCTCTCTCTCTATTTGGTGAAAACCACTAGTTTACCCAGCCAGTTTTTTGGCCACTTCCATGCTTGGCACCGTCACGAAAGCCATGGAAGCAGTACCGGACACATATCTCTGAGCCTCACTCATGGTTGCCACGCGACGCAGGAAGGAAAACAGCAGAGGCATATAATAATTCACTCCCAATATCTGTGAAAGAGCAAAAACAATCATCGTGGGCATTAAGTACAAAATTGCAATAGTTTACGACACATATAAGCAATAAAAAAGGCTCATGACATGTCGTCAGCTACAATGACCTTGGACCTACGGCCCAATACATGTACCTCTTTAAAATAGTATACAGTACTATTGCATGAAAAATAAAACTACTTAACAAAGATAACAATTTATGAACAAAAAAAAAAGAGACTGATCGAGAGAGAGAGAGAGAGAGAGAGAGAGAGAGAGAGAGAGAGAGAGAGAGAGAGAGAGAGAGAGAGAGAGAGAAAGAGAAAGAGGAGGGTGAGGAAAAGAAAGAAGAGATAAAAAGATATACCGGTACAGAGGAGTGGTGAGAGAGGATGCAGAAAGAGTCCAGGAATGAGACATGACTGGTGTATTGAAAGTTATTATATAATTATTGTTTAAGAGTGTGGAGATAAAGAAAAAAGTTAGATTTAAAGCGCACACTCAAAATGCATTATTTATATGTCTAAGATGACCAGCACATTTTTTAACAATATAATTATTTTTAATTGAAAAACTAAGATAAAAAAAAACCAAACATATTAGATTCACAATCTGTTTTACGGCATAAAATTTCAAAACATAAACTTTATTAAAAAAAAGGAGGAAAAGCTTTAAAATATCTCATTAACCATGACACCAATTACATCTATAAAACTTCTAATCACAAAGAAACCTGGAGAATGAGTTCACACACAGGGTAGACAACGTCACTAAAATAATCAATGCAATTATAATACATCACATCAATTGAATTAAACTAGAATTTTTGTTAAGTCTATGACTTTATGAGCAAGTCAGCAAGCTCAACTAAATTAATACACTGTATTGATACTTCCGGAAGAAACTCAATCAATGCTGACATGCCCATTTACATTCATATATATTCATTTATAATTAATATGATAATAATGGAAATTCAGTTTTGTGCAATGAAAAGGTTTAAAATTAACACACAATTTTTTGGACATCATTTAGACAGATACACTATAACATATACATGTAGTGCATATAGCATAATTTGGACAGAAACACTATATTGTGCGTACATAGACTAAGACATTATTTAATGAAATGATTCTTACCAGAACAAATATAAAGACAGGGGCAAATACCACAGCCCGTCTAGGTAGAGGATTATCCACTTTGCCCACTGTATTGGATGGCTTCTGCAATTTATTATTAATATATAAGTCAATAATCAAGCAGTCATGAGTGAATTTAAAAATGAGAGGAGGAGAGAGAGAGCAAGAGAGAGTTATGTGGTGGTTTTACATAATCGGGAATTCCTTTTAGAAGTATCTTTTGGTGCGTTCATCAAGTGCAAAGGCAAAAGACATCAAGAAGTCAGAAGTTCGATTGGAACTAGACGGCTGTGTTGGACCTCTGGAAAATTTCAAGCGAACTTTTATAGTTTGTCGGTATAAATGTTTGCTCAAGGAAGTTGAGGTATTCCTTGAGGGTAAGTGTTTAGACTCAGTTGCAAGTTTTAGTTAGTAACAAACACTGAAACAGTCTTGAAGAGCGAGTCTCCTGGACGGCACTATGTTCTTAGTCTCTACTGCTGTTTGTATACTACATGTATATATATTGATTGGTCAGAGTAATAAATAATCTTTCAAAGTCGAATCTAGATATTGGTTGGATAGCATGAGTTTTAGCTTCTAGATAACTGTACAGACAGCTGAGATAGCGCCATCTTTTTCTTTTTTTGTTTGGCTCAGAGTTTTGCTCAAGCATAGGTGTTTTTGCCGTTAAAGGCCATTTATGAAGCTTTTTATGATTGCCATTCTGCTTTGTGTTTATTTAATTAATATATATATATAAATATATGTAAAATTGCAAGTCAAACCAAACCTATGGAGGGTGGTGTACGGATGTATTCTCTTTTTTCAATGTTCTTTCGAACCGTCAGAAACAGATTATAAAGTCATTTTGGTTTGTACTTCAACCAGCATCCTAAGCTCATCCCTCTCTTATTGTCATTTTTTTCCTTTTCTTTTATATAGGAAAAGCATTTGACATAATTATTATTGCATTTCAAAGCAATATTTTAATTGTCCTTTTATATTTGCAGTCCAATACATCTCTTAATAACTTGGTACATGTATTCAATTATAATTTATTTTAAATAACTACATACAGGGTACCATATATAGGAAAGAGAAAAAAAAAGGAAGACCTGACAAGCTTATACTTTTTAGCAAATTTTTTATTTTGTCTTCTCATCATCACATTTGTTTTCTTGTTTTTTCTCTCTACAGACTTATACATTTAAAAGAAAAAGAAACACACCAAAAAAATTTCTGAAAAAAAAAGAACCCACAACAAAGAACAAATTTACAAATTGTTTTCGATCATGAATTGTATGACAATCCCATTAATATTATGTTGTTGAAGATTGAGCAATGGATCTTTTTTTTATCCAATAGGTTATTAAAGCCTACATGTATTTTAGGTCTTTTGACTAAGTCTGTGGTTATTTAGGTTATTTAAATATGTTCTGGTAATGAAATTAAATTTTCTATTGCTAGGCTGTTTTTTGGTGTAAATTTTGTTTTGTGGTACTAGATCTAATTTTTTTTGTTAGGATTTAGTGTTTAAGAGGTAGTAAGCACCATTTCTTGCTTTTTAGCTATCTCATTTAATCTATTTAAATTTCCACTATCACCATTTTATCTCCAGCTATTGTTCTTTGTTTTGTAGACTTTACTGCTTGACTTACTACATGTACTTTCATAATTCACTAGGTTCTTAAGTCCTTAAACATTCTGTATTCTATCTATTCTCTTTTCTTTCTCGACTGTGTGAAAATTTCTTCCACTGTTATTGGGTATTGAGACAATTGAACAAGAGTGGTAAAGAGCATGATAATAATACAGACACATACACATTCCTTAGACTTGTCACTCCTTTAGTTTGATTGTTATGTGGTGGTTTTACATAATTGGGAATTTCTATTAGAAGCTGTGTAAGTGTTTCACCTGCTGTAAGCCCGGGCACCACACCACAGAATGCAGAGCACAATCTAGTGGGACTAGCGCTGACCACTCCCAAAATTAAACACTGCGGCGGGACAGTAAAGGAGAGGAGGCCAGCCAGTCTAAGAACATCAATATTACGACTGAGACAGAAGAGGTGGGAAGTGGATAGGAGAGAGGAGGCCATAATCAACGAGGATGGTGAGAATTATTTGCAAGAGGCAACTAGGAGAGATGAGACAGTCTTCCCAACTACCCTGCATCCAGCAAGCTGTCTCCAAACAACAAATGGCAGGTCCGACCACAATGCGACCTTCCAAGAAATTGCTAGCCCGTCATCTGTCACTGGATACTTCCCAGTCAGCACTCTGCAGCCCTGCCACCTGGTGAAGGAATCCCAACGACAGTCAGACCCTCATTTTCTCCCCCTTATCAAGTTGGAGAAGTTAAGACCACCAACCTGCAGTTGTTTCCATCGCAACCATCAAAGGCTGTTGGCCTCCTAAGAGCAAAGGGTCTAAATATAAAAGTGAATGCGGATTTACTCGACCATTTCTGACACCATTGTGGTGCTTTAGCCCAATGCTAGAGGACAGACTTGGGCACTCCTTGAGTTTTGTGGTCCCTAGCCTGTGGGCGATCAAATGGGTGGGCAGCCGGAATTCGATTATTAAAATTGAATAAAACACCAGCCAGCTGCACTCCCTGTCTTTTTGTTATTTTTTTTCTATTAAAATTGATTAAAATACCTGCCAGCTGTACTGAGTACTCCCTGTCTTGTTGTTATTTTTTATTTGTATTAGCATGTTTTGTTTGATTGAAAAAGAAAGGGCAAGATTTGATTGTATTCAATTGTTTATTTGAACACCGGTAGAATACGGGCGGGGAAGGGGGGTGGGGACAACATACACAAGCACATAAGAATTAGGCCAGATTGATCTGTAAGCAATTGAAACTTTAGATCTCTATCTCTCATACTCGCTTGCTCTGTCTGTATGTCTCTCTCTCTATATCTCTCTTCACAGTTTGATTGACCCCCATGTAATCGAACCCTACCCACCCACCCCTCGAATCCCGCCCACCAAGCCATTTGATCGCCCACAGGTTAGGGACCACAAAACTCAAGGAGTGCCCATACTTGCACCAACCCTTGGGGGCCCAGATATGTTACAAAGGCTGCAGGCATTCAAGGCACACCCAACTTGTCTTATCATGAATAGGTCCCTACGAGGCTACCTGTCGTCCACCACATGTCTAGATCTATCTAATTTAGTGGTCTAATATCTGGTCTAGGTTTAGAGAGTGAGATGTAGAAATAGGGCCTACCACAGTTAGATCTAGATCTAGAGTAGATCTATAAATCAAATCCTAAATTTTACATCTAGACTTAGATCCTAAAGAGAGATCTAGAGATTTTCTAAGACTTACTTGCCAATTAACTTGGAACAATGTACATAATATGAACAGTTAACAGCACGAGACGTTTTCAAGTAGAGAAACGAGGAAAACAGACTTTGTTGCCTCTAGATCAACTGATCCTCATTGATAGATCTACTAAGCTTAGATCTATCTGGATTTACATGTAGGCGCCTATCATGGACCTCGAAGCTTAGTAGACACAGTAATGTGACAGTATGAGTACACTCGTTCTTATCTTCCCATACGAAAACCGAAAGTAGTCAATCGTACAAGTTCAAGGACGCCAAAATGAGGTGATTTTATTGCCCAGCGCATAGTTATTAGCCAGCTATGTGCCGTTTTATATCAGATTCCTAATAATTCCTCGCTAGAACGACCAGTGCCTGCAAACCATGTCTGGGACCACCGTCATAATAACTCTAATTTAATGTAATAATAACTCGCTATTGTCAAAATAGGTGATCGCCCTAACGTTTCTGGGGACTTCATCAGCTTTAGAACCACTCGCATTTTGACAAAATAAGAGCCATTTAGATTAACAATCCATTCACCTACCCTTTGGTTAACCAGAAGTTCCTTGTTCGGGCGCCAGATATCTGGCGACGCTAGATATTTTCCTGCGGGCAGTCTGTGTCACGTATCACCTTGGGCTATGACAGGGCGGCGCCTTTGATCCTGCTCTAGGCGGAGTAAAAAATTCAGTAATAAAAATGTTTTTTAGCAATCGAATCGTAAAACAAATAACATATTCATGATCAGCTACTCAAAATTAGTAAAAATCCACGCGTAGAGGGCACAATAAGGCCAAATTACTACGTTTGAACTCTTTTTGTATTTTGTTTTGTTTTTCGCCATTTCCCACGTGGCCCATCCTTGCATTTTGGAAACTGGGTGAAGGTGTCAACAGTATAAAAAAGCTTGACAGACCTAGCACCCCAGACTCAGTAGCGTACTACATTAATAATAGTGGTTAAACTAGGCCTAGCTCATTGTCTACTGATAGTATACATTGTGTGCAATGTCTGGGTTGAATAAGAAAGAAAATATACTACAGTTTATTGAATTTTACCGAACATTACCAAAAAAACGATAATTATGTTCTATACGGGTTATGTGTTTTTCGAATTTTATCCTTGTCGCTTGTTTGTAATATTTACACCTTTTCGATGCTACACAACAGGCCTTCGCCAAGCCAAGAGAGAGAGAGAGAGGGAAGGGGGAAGAAAGGAAGAGAGAGGGGGAGAGAGAGAGAAAGAGAGAGAGAGAGAGAGAGAGAGAGAGAGGAGGAGGAAAGAAAGAGAGAGAGTGTGTGTCTCAAATAAGCTTCAAAATGTCATCACCTAGCAGATTTTCTGACCGGGGTTCGAACCTACACAGAAACATTCTGGCAGAGATTGGAGTCTGCTGGATAGGCACGCAATTCTTCAAGAATATTCGTGTGTGTGTGTATATACTTCTTTTTGAAAGCCATTTTTTTAGTCCAGAGGGTCCTCTTTCTCGTTTTATTGTTAGCTTTAAGTACAACGAATGCTGCTAAATCAGCGAAGTAGCTTGCGTCAGCATAGAATTTAAACCCAACCCTCTCTTAACTGAAAGCCTGATCTTTTTTTGCGACTGTGGGCGTATAGGGCTGCTTTGACATACTTGAATAGACCCTCTCTGCAATCTAAAGTTTGGACTTTAACAAATTTATGATTACGCCAGTAACCCCAATGTTTCTATTAATATATAACCAGGGTCACTATCTCTACAGTTTTTCTTTTGAGGATTCTTCTCGACGGATAGAATCCTATCATGCTGTTATTTATATATATATTTTTTTCTCCAAAATTTCAAATGGATATTTTTAATGACACCTCACAATTTTATTATATAGACACCGACCAAGCCATTAGATCGAACAGTTAGAACCCGCACCCTCAAAGAACACACGTTTCTTGTATCCCGAGGGGCGGGTTCTTAGACGGAGCCCACTGTAACACGGGTTCTTCTTGCCCCACCGACAGGCCGAATTGTTGAAATACCTCGTAATAGGTGGGGACTGAAATTTTGATTTTTCACGTATTCATTACAACTTCTTGATTATCGTTCAAATCTTGACATCATTGAAAGAGCGCATTGTTTCTTTTAAAGGTCTAGGTAATGACTGGTATAAAAGACACGCTTATGTAACACTAAGCTTATCTATTATAATTAAAGCATGAAAATAATAATAATAATAATAATAATAATAATAATAATAATAATAATAATAATAATAATAATAATGATAATAATAATTATAATATTAACAACACAAATAATATTTGGTGCCATATTCAGCTTAAACACATCATATATGGCTCCATATGAGACTGCTGTCATAACCAATAGCTAGATCTCCAAGCAATTCTAATCCAAGACTGCCGGAGGAATAGCCTGTTGGCTATTTGTCCGGTTACCAGTGTGTGTGTGTGTGTGAGAGATATAGAGGAGAGAAAGAGAGAGAGAGAGAGAGAGAGAGAGAGAGAGAGAGAGAGAGAGAGAGAGAGAGAGAGAGAGAGAGAGAGAGAGAGAGAGAGAGAGAGAGAGAGAGAGAGAGAGACGTAAAAGTTGTGTGATGCATAAAGGAAACAAAGTAAAAATAATAATGGAGTTTTTGTCTGATGCATAGAGACGAGAAAGAGAGAATAATATATACTTTGTCTGATAAATAGAGGAGTGAAAGAGAGGGATAGTTAAAGCACCAGAGAGACTGAAAAACCCAAACCTTGAAGCATAACAAACTTTTTCTTCTTTATCCTTTACCTCAGAGCATGGCATACTATTTTAGTTGTGTAATTTGACAACTAGGCTAAATTGACAAATCCTTGAAATGAAACCTTTGTCAAATTTCGCTCTCCAAAAAAAAGGCAAACAAAAATATAGAGCCCCCACGTTCTTGCATCTCACCAGATGATAAGTATAAATTTTTTTTTTATTGATTTTAAAATATAAAATTTTCATCTTTGGGGCCCTAAAAACAACAACAACAACAACAACAACAACAACAACAACAACAACAACAACAACAACAACAACAACAACAACAACAACAACAACAACAAACAACCAAACAATTCTGTCCCCTCAACACTTCCCACCCCCCCCCCCCCCCACCAGTCCTGGTCACCAAGATAGCTCGTCCGTACAACCAGCGGCCCCGGAGGAAATCCGACAGCGGTTCGAGGCGCGAAGACCGCGGTTCGAGGCGCGAAGACAGCGGGTCAAGACCTTCTGCTCGCGACCAGACTACCGGAAGGCAGACGGGGGCGTCGATTCCAGTGTCTTACGGTAGGATTTTGTGACGGTTTGTAGACTGCAGCATAAACCGTATCGTAATCCTTCATAACAAAACTTGTTCGAGAATATGACCTTAATGTTTGTGTGGAGCAGCGCGTACAATTGTAAGATACAAGTCTTGAGACTTACTCACTCACAATGTAGTCATACTGTTCGAGTTGGAAGTAAAGAAACTAACTCAACTGACTCAGAAACACAGACATGTTCTCATCAGAGACTATAGACTCAGTGAAAAGTTTGGCAAAAAAATTCGAAAACAAACAACTAAACTCGCAGTGTTATTGATTCCAAGAACTAACGTGGCGCGTTCTATTTCGTAAAAAAAAAAATGAGACAGTTGACTAATCGTCAGTCCGAGTTTTTACTAAGGTTTAAAGCAGGTAGGAACAGCCTTAACTATCTCTACCTGCAGACGTGAAATCCTCCCCGTGAAATCGTAAAATCTCTATTTCACACCCTCTGGTTTCACATATCAGAAAAAAAATTTATTAAACTGTTATTTCAGCTGTTCGTATCAGAGAGGATCCTTGCGACAAAAAAAAAACAAAAACACGGAGGAGGAGGTGAAGGAGGAAGAGGAGGTGTAGGAGAGAAAAGAGAAAGAGCAAGATGAGGAGGAGGAGGAGGAGGAGGAGGAGGAGGAGGAAGAAGAGAACTAGGAGGAGGGTGAAGAGGGAGGAAGGAGGGAAGGTCTACTCTAAAGGATTTATGGACACCCGCTGCGGTCCTGGGCATGAAGGTGGAACAATGAATAAAGGGAATGGAGTGTGAATGTATTAGAAAGACAGGTCGGATAGGTATGTAGGATTATTATTAAACGCTCTATTACCTTTTTAAAAATATGAAACGATACAATTTTTTAACATAAATTAGATAGGATATTACACAACTGAGGTGATGATATGTAAGTCATAGCATTGGGTCTATGTAACTTCTGTAATAAAATTCATGTATCCTATTTATTGAGAAATATCGCGTCTGCTTGATTTGTGATAATTTAAAAAAAAAGAAGAGCACTTACGTAAAATTTTGGATTTTTATAACGAGTAAATAAAATAACGTAGAGAGGAATATGTGTGAAACATAGTTTATGCATTTCATACGAGTATTATTAGATTTGAGTAACTCGATAACAATGCAAAGTATAATTATAGATCTTCCATCTTAATGCGCACATTACTAGAGAAGTGAAGATGAACAATGGTAAGGTCAGATCAGACTGCCGCTGGTGGTTGGGGTACTGGGGCAAAATTGTCAGACGTAGGTTTGGGCCCGTCTAATTTATAGCCTGGCTTTTAACATGATGTAATTAACTTAAATCAAAGGTGATGCCAACAAAAAAGATTTTCAAATTGAACAACAGAAGACAATAGCGTGTGAAGTTTGGTTAGACTATTTGTTAATAAAAGTCATTTCATTTTGATCAATTAAGATAATATCGTGAACGAGTTCCAAGGCTAACAACTGACAGTTTTAGGTGCTATATACATTGCCGACACAACCAGGAGAGGGCGAGTCGTCAGAGCGGAGTCGAACCACAGTCCATCTGTGTCAGAAACGATGTTCCTCTCCAAGGCTACCACACCCCTCTACAAAAAAGATCCATTCCAACCAGTGGGAGAACAAAAAAACAACAACTCTCATCCATTTTTAATCCGACAAGTAATTGATCTATAGGCAAACTTCATTATTTTTTTAATATGATGTTGTTATTGCTGGTGTTGTCATTGCTGCTAATGTCACTGTTGTTGCTGCCTTTTAGGTGTTGTTTTGTTTGAGTTTAGTTGAGTGATAGGTTAACGTCCAACATTAGCACTATATATGCTCTATTATAGACGGGCCCCAAGACTGACGTCTGACAATTGTATGTGCGGGGATACCATGACTACTGTCTCAGTCGGTCATATTAAACTGACATGGACCCAACCAGCAGGGAGTGCAATCGTCAGGGCTCGAACCTGAACATTTCGCGTCGGAAGCCAATGTTTTACCACAAGGCCACTGCGCCCCCTGCTGTTGTTTTGGTCATGGTTGATTGCTGGTATTTGTGTTTTAATATTAAGGTAACATTGTGTGTCAATGTGATTCCTAGAGTGCAGGAGATCTATGTTGCAATAAACCGTTTTGTTGAGTTTTGTATTTCTACCCTTTGTTTCTTTTCCATCGGTATACCAATGATTCTTTACTTGGTCTTGGTGTTTTTGTGCCATTTGTTTTGTTAATTCACCTTCTCTCTACACCCCTCACTTACTTATTTATGTTTTTAACATAATGTTTATTTATCTTAATTCTCAATTTCCCTCCTACTATATCTCTCTTTGATTGTTCTCTCTCTATATCTTTCTTTCACTCCCTCTCTCACTCGTTCTGTTTATCCCTCTTTCCTTCTCTCCATATTTACTTTTACCTTTTAGTATGTCTTATTATCTTATTGAAAGGAGGTATATTTCTCAAATGTTTATAGGCTTACTGTTTTCAGTCGAAGAATAATTTAAAATAAAAAAGTTCGTTATGAAGAGAGTTCTTTTTTTTTTCCAAAGGAAATCAAAAACTATATTATCTTAATGAAATTTTAAACTCGACCCGTGATAAACACATTCTTTTTGTAAATGTACACCCTTTATCCTTTGATCCAAAGGTCAGAGAAAACAGTGTTAAGATATGTACTGTTGAAACAAGCTGCTTGCAACATTTGCGACTGAAAGAGCTCACACACCTTCCTTTTTCTTCTCCGTGTTATTCAACTTTCCTGCACACCTTTTTGCAAAGTTGAAATATGAGGGGATCGGGCTGATCAAAGTTTGCTCTGTGCATAAGTTTGATGGCTAAAGATTTATGTTCAAGCTAGTGAGTGAGTGAGTGAGTTGGATTCTTAACGTCTTCCGTTCACTAGAAAGGCTATTATCATGGACAGGTCCCAGGACTCACGTCTGACAGGATCCCTATCCCACCCAGACTCATCCAGTCACGGTATACTCTACCACCTGAGTCAGTTCACCCCACCCCTAATTACACGCCACGTCACTCAATTGTACAGAGTAAACACATTTTATATAATGAGAGTTATTATGAACTATGAAATAAAATAATAACCAATGTAGATCAAAGTACTGAGATTAATTTCTGTTTAGCCT